>SEYY01021057.1:107500-135000 GCA_009176605.1 Armadillidium nasatum
AACTATATGCTTTTCTATCACTTCTCCGTTGTTCACCCTTCAGTATTTCTCTCAGTTTCGATTCCGTCATTTTTTTCTGATGGATGAAAAATCTAAAACATTTGTGTGACAATACTATGATAAAGGTTGTAATAGAAAAGTGGGAATGAAAAAGGTGCCCCACGATAAAGGTTTCTCTACAACTGGTCTGCTTTGACACCTATAATATATAATATATTATATATATAATATATATATATATATATATATATATATATATATATATATATATATATATATATATATATATATATTATATATATATATATAAATACTTCGTTCACAAACTTGGGACATCTTCAGAGCTTAAGATATAGCAGCGAATAAATTTACATTTGCAAATTACAATAAAATAAATTATTATTAAAATAAAAATTTTGCTAAAATATTTGAAATAATAAGTTTAAGGGGCATAACATTGAATTTTATGTTTAATGTCGGGTCTCTATCTTTTAATATAAAATGTCTCTGCAATCTATAACTTTTGGACTTTATCTGAAATATATAGGACTAAGAAATGAGTTGATATATTTTGAAGTGTATTTTTTCCCGCGTTCTACATTGAAGTGTTCATAAACCTTGCCACATATCAAGTATATCTACACGGGTAGATATCTGTGTTATCTCCTTAACCGTGCATATACCGACCTAGGTTCATTAATATGATTTGCTCAGCACGTCATGTTTAATAAGATTCACACTGTTTGTCAGTATAACTTAGTTTCTACCCTGTGTATACTGTATACCCACTCGATCTTGCGGAAACGCAAGATTTATGATACTTCACTTCACCCAATCCCACCCTTATATATATATATATATATATATATATATATATATATATATATATATATATATATATATATATATATATATATATATATATATATATATATATATATATATATATATATATATATATATATATATATATATATATATATATATATATATATATATATATATATATATATATATATATATATATATATATATATATATATATATATATATATATATATGGTGTTGATACTTACCTTGCTCTCAGCTATTACCTCCAAAAACTGCTATTAGATATCCAGCAACTCCACCTGTAAGTATCCCTTTATATATATATATATATATATATATATATATATATATATATATATATATATATATATATATATATATATATATATATATATATATTATTGTTGCTTTTTTATCTTATTTCTAATAAACCCTTGTAGTAGATTTTTATTATTAAATTTATCGCAACATATATTATTAAATTTCTCATGTTCTCACTTCTCAGTTATTTTTATTTATAACCAAATTATATTTCTTTATAGAATGGTTACATCAGTGTAGCGCGCGACGCTCCTAACATCATTTTAGGGTACAAGAATAAAGTTGAACTATGGGAATTGGGAGCAGGCACTCATTACAATTCGGATTGCCGGTTTCTTAGGATAGATAAGGTATTATTTTTTCAAGATTTCTGTGCTCTATCCTTTGGACATTATTCTTAAATTCTTCGCTATCTTATCATTTTGTTTGTGCTCAGGTTTGAGATGAATTTGAAAAACTTTTCCAGTTTTGCAAGGCAGCTTTTGTATATATATATATATATATATATATATATATATATATATATATATATATATATATATATAATATATATATATATATATATATATATATATATATATATATATATATATATATATATATATATATATATATATAATATATATATAAATATATATATATATATATATAAATATATATATATATATATATATATATATATAATATATATATATATATATATATATATATATATTATATATATATATATATATATATATATATATATATATATATATATATATATATATATATATATATATATATATATATATATATATATTAAAATGTGCTCATAATGTTATTTCGGTTCCAAAAACTTTAATTTTTTTTTTAGTGATTCTCATTTCAAAACTAAATATTGTAGCTTAATATATGTGAAATCAATACTTCCTGTAGTTTTTAAAAAAATCACCATGTAGGCCTGCTTAATATTTTTTGTTGTTTAGTTTTTTTTTTATTTTTATTTTTTTTAAAAGAAACTGTACCACACTTTGTATTAGTTTTGTTTTGTAAACTAATTGTTATATATTTCATATTTTTATAATTGACATAGTTGGTCAATTCTTATTGTCAATATATTTATTCTCTTTTTATTTTATGGTGTAGGACATTGTAAAACTGGTTGAAATAGAGTTGAAGGCAAAAGATAGACTTCAATCATGCGCAGTTTCACCAAAAGGACAGTGGATTGCTCTTGTCTGCGATGGAAAAATAAGAATATACAAATTTATATTACCTAAAGTATGTATAAATTAATTTCCAAGCTATTATTTGAAATTCATGCACATTTATCTGTAGATACGTATATTAAATTTATTGATTTTTTGTTTTTTAAATATCTAGCAAGTAATCCAGAAAATACTTTTGTGGTGTTTTTGGATTTTTGTTGTTCTAAGGGTTCTATCATTGACATTCTCACACCTAAAGTTCTTAATTTTTCCTTTCGATTAATTTGAATTTGTTAATATACAAGCTCTTGGGGAAGAACTCTCAAGTTAAAAATTGGCTTTTCTGGGGGACTTACTGTGATTCGTAACATTTTTTGTTGAGTTATCGCACTAGTTTTAATACTCAAGCAGTGACACACACATTAGGTAATCCTTTCATCCTTCCTGTAGAAATATTTCTCAAAAACACTTCAAATCACAAAGTTCAATCTTACTGACATTCGTATTATTTCCGCTCTTGAGCAAAACTACCTAGTCTGAAATCAATGTAAGGCTTTTCCTTTGAACTCTAGTATTTAATACTCTCTCGTTCACTAAGAAGGTTCTACATAGTGCACAAACTCTTATTGCCTAAGCTAAGGATGGTAAGGAGTGGTCCATTTTAGATTGAGTCTGTTCGTGAATGGTGATGGTTACTATCGAAGAAACATCTGAATTTAAGAGTGTACTTTTAATTTTAGTTTTTAAGAACTATGAATATATTTCTAGTTATTAGTTTAATAATAATATAGCTATTAAAATGTAATAGAAGCTACTTTCACAAATAAACCACTACATGGGCCCACACGAAAGGTGTAAATTTATTTGAATTACACCTTAAATAATCTTAATTGAAATGACAAACTTTATGGTTGATTTATTTATTAGGATCATTATCTTAATATACTAATAAGTCTACCAGCTCATCAGTATTCAAATGAATAACTTTCCATATTCATCACTCTACTTTGCTGTTTAGTTTTTGAAACTGTGGTTTAAATTATGTTTTATTTACAATAATTAATTTATAGTTGCGTATTAGGAATAAAATTACTAAGATTTTCTCTTTCATTGTCTGTTATATTTTTAAGAGATTAGTGATCAATTAATTTATTAAGTGAAAATATTCTTTATTAAAAATGTTTAATTTTTTTTAAGGCAAAAAATGAAAAAAGAAAATTAGAGAAGCTGAAATTTAGTAATAATGAAATAGAACAAAGTTCTGGAATCATTTGGATCAATGAAGAAAAACTTGCATCATCTACATATTCAGATATTGTGCAGGTTATTATTATTATTATTATTATTATTATTATTATTACTATTATTAAATGTTTGCTAAGTAATTAGTAAAATTTTTTTACTTAATTTGTTTAGTTTTCTATTAGTTTAAAATAAAAAATGTTTTAAACTTGAATAATTAATATTCTATATGAAAACACTGTCGTCTTTATATGCAGTGAGATCAGTGCATTTATACCTGCCCTTCAGTGTTTCCATATATTCTGCTGAATTTACTTAAAAAGAATATTTAATGGCACTGTTAATTAAAATGTTTTACCCTCTTATTTCCTGATTAATCTGTTAATTACTAGTATTTTGCATTTTCTTTTTAAGGTGCTCCAATAGATTCGGTTATTTTACAGTTTCGTTTTTTTAGGAACTCTAAAGTTAATTAATTTATTTAATATGGATAGTTAATCTTGCCTTAACCTACTCAGTCGGTTTTATTTCGACATCCAAATTTGAATTTTGGAATTCACTTTTAAAAAGAGTTTGTGAGAATGACCTCAAAATTATTGAGTTTCACACATTCTTCAAATATTAATGAATTTTTGTAAAGGAAAGAAAAATTGCTTAGTAGAATAAGACAAGAACCAGAATAAATGTTTGTTGTAAGTGAAGCTGTAATGTTTGTTGTATTGCTATTCGAGCCTGAGCCGCACATGTGACATTATCATCATTGCAAAAATTAGAGGATCGAATGAAAGCAACTTAGTATATTTTGTTTTTTTAGTTAAAAGTAAAATTCCCCAATCTTGCAAAAATTTAGTATTTAGATTTAAAAAAAATGGAAACTTATTACTACAAATGAGTAGTAAAAAAATATACAAGATAAAATAAGAGTTTACTCTAAGTTCACAATTTTTTAAAGTTTTAGTTCAAAAAATTTTCTATTCATTTTCATCGTTCATTGTAACGCCTGGCTGATTTCAACAAACTCTTACATTGAAGGGTAATAACAAATTAACTAAACTGAAAAAATCATCTGCATAAATTTTAAATGCTTATCTGCCGAGATTAAATTCCTCATATCCCAGTATTCATTTTTTATCAATCCAAACCTGTTGAAACGTCACCTCCCCACTTACCTGGATCTAATCTAGTTTTTCTTTCGTCATGTTTAGTTCACTATTCTTTCGCGTTGAGCAAGAAACTCTACGTTTCAATCCATTTTATTTTATTTTTTCTAAAAAAAATGCCAACCACGTATGTGTTGTAAAATGTAGGTAAGTAGGAGTCTCATCCCGATTCCCTTTATTCTGTCTCCATCACAGATAGGAAAATGATGAATTAAGTAAAAGAGAGTTGAAGGAAAAAACCACCCTTTATAATTCTTTATTTGATGCTTGATACATGGTTTCTTCTTCTTCCCTTCAGTAAGTAGACATCTCTGAAATGACAATAAACAACATAAAAGATGAAAATATGAGCCTTAAAACTAAGTCGCCTCAAAGTCACCTTACAATTGGCTTTATATTTTATGCTTTTAAATATCAGAATCGATATTAACATGAGAGTTTGAACGGTGCTTTGAAACATAGCTTTGATATTCCATCCTCTAAATGAGTAGATTCCTCTCTATTCTTTACAATACGTTATCATCTTATTAATTAAATAACCAATTTTTTATTTTGCTATTCGAGCCTGAGCCGCACATGTGACATTATCATCATTGCAAAAATTAGAGGATCGAATGAAAGCAACTTAGTATATTTTGTTTTTTTAGTTAAAAGTAAAATTCCCCAATCTTACAAAAATTTAGTATTTAGATTTTTAAAAAAATGGAAACTTATTACTACAAATCAGTAGTAAAAAAATATACAAGATAAAATAAGAGTTTACTCTAAGTTCACAATTTTTTGTGAACTTACTGATTACATTCTGATTACTCTTCTTATATACTAGTTGACTTGCGGTTTACGATGCATAACTGAACATTAACACAGTTTTTGTGGAAATGAAATTAATAATAAGCAGTCGCCCTCACCATAACAAGGTCACTACATGTCGAGGGAGGCCTCCCCGACCTGACAGTTTTGCCAATTCGATTTTCGTCGTTCAGTTGACAATACCTTGGTTGGATGTGATGCCTTAACTGCCACCAAAAGTAAATTTTTCTCAAATTTATCAACCATTCTCATTGAAGACCGTCTGTCGAACATTTTATCAGTATCTTCGGCATTTTAATCTGATCTTATTTTTTTTTTACAGTATTTAAACCTGTTGTATAATACCTAACTTTCTTTAGTTGATGATTTCTACCATTTATTGTAGATATTCGACCACGGTCTTCCAGCCCGGTATTGCCACTTCTCAGTGTGCATACACGGTACCTATATATATATATATATATATATATATATATATATATATATATATATATATATATATATATATATATATATATATATATATATATATATATATATATATATATATATATATATATATATATATATATATATATATATATATATATATATATATATATATATATATATATATATATATATATATATATATACTTTTTTACTTTCTAGCCCCTTGGACCTTCCTCACTGGAAGGGCCACACTGCCTTTAGAAAATCCGCAACGGCCGCCGGCCGTGGTCCAAAGGTCTCTCAGAGAGGAGATGTGATGTAGGGTTCTGTGTTGTGTAAGGGAGGGGCATCTCAGAAGGAGGTGTTCTGTTGTGTCTGGTTCTTGCATACATCTTTGACATATTGGGGATAGTGTGTTTTGTATATTGAATCTATGTTTGTATGCTTGTAAGTTAGGGTGGTGGCCTGACCTTAATCTGGATAGGGTAATTTGGGTTTTGCGTGGTAATGTGTTTTGAGTATTTGCTATGTCGGGGGGTTGTTCGTTGAGAAGATGATTTGGTTGGCGGGTGTTGAGATAATTTAGTGTTATGATGGTGTGTATGTGTTTGATTAGTGGTGTGTTGTTTGCAGAAGGTGGAATGGTTCTGAATATATTACTGTATTGTGATATAGGGCAGGGGATGACGAAGGTAATTTTAGACAGTGTCTTGTGTGGTCTTGTAGGGTATAGTGACAAGGGTGTAATATATATATATATATATATATATATATATATATATATATATATATATATATATATATATATATATATATATATATATATATATATATATATATATATATATATACATTCAAGTTTAAAGTTTGCTATCGGAGATTCGAACCCGGGCTCTATAGCATGAAAACGATAGAGTTTTACCTCTACGCTATGACGGTTCAAAAGAGAAATCTGAAGAGGATGCTCATGAAAAACAACCTCCAAGGACTTCTCCACCGCGCTTGAGCGTGAGGCAACATGACCCTGGCTCGGCACGTAACATATAAGGCCATAATTTTAAGTCCACTAAAACTCTCGCAGACTAAGTACATTTAACATCTAAGTTTAAAGTTTGCTATTGGGTAATCGAACCAGGGGCCCTACAGCATAACAGTACTGATTCGCCGATAGCAAATTTTAAACTTGGATGTTAAATATATTTAGTCTGCGAGAGCTTTAGCGGACTTAAATTTTATATATATATATATATATATATATATATATATATATATATATATATATATATATATATATATATATATATATATATATATATATATATATATATATATATATATATATATATATATATATATATATATATATATATATATATATATATATATATATATATATATATATATATATATATATATATATATATATATATATATATATATATATATATATATATATATATATATATATATATATATATATATATATATATATATATATATATATATCACAGGTTTTACAGATCTCTCGAAACGAAGTTACCATTGCAAACACCTTATTCATTCCATCAAACTGTATTGCACGTCAAATGTCATTGTCACCAGAAGGACGCTTTCTTACGATTTTAGATTCTAGCAATCAAGTAACAGTTTTTTCACTGTCCGATAGCAAGTCGTATTTTGTAATGCCAAAATCCAAGGTTCCTGTGACTGCTTTTGCGTTAAATGAAAATCAACAAATTGTGATTGCATATTCAAATATGACTATGACAGAATACAACATAGAAAATTCTTTATGTACTCCATTTGGTAAAGAACTTCTTAACAATCCATATAGTGAGATAGGGAAGTCGAATAATGTTGTTTTAAATCTAAGCCTCAATGGATCTCGCATTTTTTTACATTCTATATCTAGTTTTCATTCAATCAATAAAAGCGTTGCTTATAAATCACCTTCACGGCCTAACAAAACTATTAAATATGATCCTAGTATGACAGATACCGATAGCAATGATAGTTCAAGTCTTGTGAGACTTTCATCAAATCAAAAATTGTCTACAGTTTCCAGATCAAATCATATACTCCATTTTTCATTTATTAAAGAGAATCAAGTCGTTAGTCTTGAAGTAAATCCTATAGCGTTATTGGATCAATTGCCTCCAACTTTAAAAGTAAAAAAATTTGGTGCTGGTTAGTGGAATTTTTATTTTATTTTTATACTAGCTATTGAAAAATGTTTATTGCATATTTACATATTGTTGTATAAACTAAGATTCCTATTGATGGGTTTTCTTTACCTTAAATTCTGATATCGTTTTGGTGGTACTCCATATTTAGGTTTTATGAACATCAATTGAAAATAAAAAAGTGTGCTCTCAAAAGTTTTCCCATTAATAAATATAGTCTGAAACTGATGTAAACATGTCCTTCAGCTGACCTTTGGTAATTTATTTGACTTACTTATATATTGCTAAGAAATCGTAATATAATTGATGTAAAGTCAAAAGATCTATAAATAGAAGACTAAAAGACATTCAAAAAGATGAATTCCCATCTGAGCAATATCACCATGTATGTCCTTTCCCATTCGCTTATAAGCTGTACTTGACTTTTTATTTATCATTGTGATGGTCTATTGGCCAAGACGATAAACTTCATTTACCTTCAAAGGGAAGCCGATTCGACCTCCATAGTGGACAATTTTCTTTTGAACTTTACATCTACTATATGACGTTTTGGCAATAATTTATTTTAATTGTAAGGAACTCTTCACTTTATCTACATCCACCAAATCTGGCTACAGTCAACTCCGTAAAGCGTGTCGTACAATTACATTAGCTATTCAACGAAGCCTCATCCACGGTGAATAGCTGACGACGATCAGCATCGATATTTTCTTAGTGTGTGCAGTAAATTCTTTGTGATAATGCTGTGACATCACCAGATCGAGTTACAACAGTAGCACACTACAAGGTAGCCGTAATTCAATCACATCATGAAGCAAAAAAAAGTAATGAAAAAATCATAAGAATGCATTTAATCAGTAATTATATAACTTCTACGCTTCAACATAAGTATGTCATCATCATAAGGCTGTAAAAAAAATCAATATATAAATCATAAAATATTAATAAAAAATAAATAAAAAAAATATAAAATAAAAAGTTATTTATATTATTAATGGCATTCCAAAACTATATAAGTGTCAATAATTAAGGTACAGGTGATAAAAATAAGTAGTAACAATGAACACAATAACACAATAAACGATAATAACAATAAAAACAAAACTATAAATATAAAGTATAATAACACGAATTAGCAAAGAGAGTATATTAAATTGTGACTTGAACACCGAGAACTGAGAACGAAATGAAACACCGAAGTATAATCAGATTAAGGTAACTAGGTTATGAGAGGAACAGTATGCACGAACACACTTACACTATAGAAGCATTGTGAATCTGATCTTTGCCTTTAGAACTGTGGAAAAAGACATTTGAATATGGTAAGAGATCTTATATAGCATTTATTAATCTAAGAAAGGCTTTCGATTCAGTGCCGAGGAAGAAGTTGTGGATGGTATTGGAAGAGGAATATCAAATAGGTGCAAAACTGAGAAAAGCTATTGAAAGTACGTATGAGAATTGTGAGTGTAAGGTCTCAACAGGTTATTAAAATAATAGATGGTTTAAACTTCAAAGTGAGAACAGGAGTAAAGCAAGGCAGTGTCTGTCCCCGATCCTGTTTATAACATATCTGGTATTGGATAATAAGGAGATTAAAGAAGGAAATTCAAGTTCTAGATGAGGATATTATGGCGTGTCCCGATGATTTGGCATGTTGG
The DNA here is from genome assembly GCA_009176605.1 of Armadillidium nasatum. NCBI lineage: Eukaryota > Metazoa > Arthropoda > Malacostraca > Isopoda > Armadillidiidae > Armadillidium > Armadillidium nasatum. The sequence continues at coordinate 117,331 of SEYY01021057.1, forward strand.
AGCCGAGATCATGAGAGTTGATAAGCAGTTTTGCTGAAAAATTAAAGAGGCAGGATTAAATCAAAATTTTCAAAATGCTAAAATAAGACTACTACTACCTTAATTCTAAATACTACAACGAACTTGACTAAAGGAGAAACCCATTCTTAATTATCCAGTCTCTCCTTCAGGAATTTTAAGATACGTTAGCAATCATTTGTTTAAGATGGGTTTCCCCTAATATAATAGATTTAAAATAATAAAATCAAAATGAGGAAACTTAGAAATTCTACCATTAGGGCAGAGAATATCTTCGTAGAACAAAAAAATAAAATGTTTAATACAAGAGGAAACAGGCTCAATATCTTTCTAAGGTTTCAAAAAATCATTTCCAATTTTAAAGTAGGCAACCACATGCACCAAATCCAACAAAGCAAAACATACTTGTGTGGAACAATATTCATTACTTTAATAAACTAAAATTTAAAAATATAAAAAGTTATTTGGATAAATTCATTAAAGTGCAGAGAACTATTCTGACCAAGTTTTAAAGTAATTAAGCAAAAGGAGAGGATCAGTTTCCCAATAAAATTTTAATTTAAAAGGTAATTGACTACAATAAATAAAATTGGTAATATCCCAAATGGACAAAATATTTTGATAAATTTTAAAACAAAACACATTTATAAATCTTTCAATTTTAAAAATAGATAAATGTGCTTCAGGCATTTAGTTCAAGAAACTTTTTAAACGCACATAAATCAAGCAAATAGTTAATACTATGCCTGAGTTTTAAATTTTCAAAACCTGTTTTCAAAACAGATACTTCTAATTTAATATCAAAAGCCCCAAGAAAGCAAGATATTTTTTAGAGACAACTATATCAGGTACCTCACAAAAAGCATTGAGCAGAGACTTCAGTTTTATATGATGTTCTGCTGTATTAAAGTTAGCATAACAGCTGTGTTCAGATCTATAGTATCTAAAGGTGCTATAGTACTCTCTTAATATTACTATTATTATAACCTTATCACGAGCAGGAAATTATAAAAACTGTTTATATAAAATTTAGAGTTTGAAAAAACGTGTAAATCCATTGACGGATTTTTTAAAAAAAAATAAAAAAAAATAAAAACCTGTGAAGGAGAATTTAATAGAATTTCCCCAAAATGAATGAAACTTAAAAAAGATAAAAGTATATACAAAACATTAAGTAGATGAAACAGTGAAAGTATAAAAACAGTTTATAACGTGCTTCCTAAACCTAATTTATATTACTCCTTGGAGTAATATATACAAAATATATACAAAATATACAATATATACAAAAATATACAAAATATACAAAATATACAAAATATACAAAATATACAAAATATACAATATATTCAAAATTAGCAAAGACTTGATATATTAAATAAAACCTTATTTTTCATTCATTCTTTAATAGATTAGTGTTGTTTCTTACCGTTTCCGTTTTCTTTATGGATTTATGGTTAACAATAAATTTTCGAATTGCTATCTCATGTCATATGATCATGTTCTAGCCTAGGTGACTATGTCCACTCTAATAATGTGGCGTAGGCTACGGCTTGGAATAATTTACATGATGTGGTGTAAAAAAGAAACTTTATTTTTTTATATTTTTATTCTTGTAGGGATAAAAATAGGACGCGGTAGATGCAGAAGAGTTACAAATGAAAAAAACGAAGTTTTCAAATACCAAATTAGGCTAGGCATAATTTTAAGTTTGAGTTCTTTCAGAATTTACAGTTTAAATTGAATTTAACGTTGGTTGATAGGTATATTAAATTTTCGCTTATGATTGTGAATACCAGACCTAACCGCTTCGAGATAAGAGGTGTCTTTTGCATGTTAGTCTAGTTTATGTACTTGTTTATAATTTAGCCTAATTCATGTTACGTGTATAGTGAATTAATAATGAATTTTTGTTTTCCTGCTAAAAATTATAGAGTTACTCAATACAAATAGCAACAACTTTTACCTCATTTGACTGGGACAGTCTAGATAGGCCCATGTCGTATTTTGAAGACAAGGCTAGATATAACATTTTAAATTTGGTACTTCAGTAATGTGTCCTGTTAAACCTGTTAACTGATTTTTACCATTTTTGCAGAGAATACAGTTAATACAATAAAAATAAAATAAAAACAAGGCTGAAAGTATTGTTTCACTAAAAATTTTTTTGGTAAATATCATAACTACGAAGAAAAGATCTGAAATAATTTTTTTTAGGTAAATTGGGATATGGAAAACTATTTTGTGGAATACTAGGTTGTTGAATTTTTGTAAAAATTATATAAAATCAAAGTATTACAAGTAATAAGTATGATCGGTTAACAGTAGTTTATACAACTTCAGTAGTGGATAAGCATCTGGCATTGCATTATCTAGTTGCCGCTTCTGTATTAGGAAAAAAAAATTTTTTAAATTTTATCAATAGTGCAAAGCTTAAAAAAGAAAAGTATTTATGCAGTTTGTCCTAATTTGTTTTACCTGGTATTTACTTATTCAAAATAAAAATTGGGAACAATTTATATTTAAGAAAAGAATATAATCGGATAATATATTGATACTAATATAGGGATATCAATACTAATGTACTAAGTTGCCAAGCGTATTAAAAATATAAAGTTGCCAAATTTTGTTATAGTTTTTATTGAGAATATTTTTTTTTAAATTATTTTTTTTAGGTACTGAGAGAAGCAGCATATACTTAGGCTTATTTACTGCGTTTAATGTAAATTTACTCTTCAATTCCAGGTTAGGTCAAATTGAACTAGTTTGTTAGATCTAATAAATTATTAATTCTTACAAACTAGTTTGACAACCTGGACTTAAAGGGAAAATTACACTTACACCCAGAAATTAGACCTAACCTTATGCATATATTCACAAATAAAGAAGTTGCCTGACCATTCAATATGGAAATATCAATACAAATTTTTTTATATTTGTATTATGATTATTTAGCTTTCATTTCATATATGCCTATTAATATTATTTTTATTTGTTATTATTACTATTATTTAGTTTTCTAGCATACTTAGTTTGACTTGTCATAACCTGAGCAATCAACATTGCTGTGTGACACAGGCCTAACTGATAGATGGATTGATGATAGAAATTTCAAAATATCAATATAAAAAATATTGATATATTTAATGGTCAGACAACATAAGCCATATAATATATATATATATATATATATATATATATATATATATATATATATATATATATATATATATATATATATATATATATATATATATATATATATATATATATATATATATATATATATATATATATATATATATATATATATATATATTATATATATTATTAGGGATTGCTGATACCGATACTGATAATGTGAATCTAAATGCTAACAGGATTTAGAAATATATTTAGATACTTATACCGATACTAAGACTTTCAAATTGACCAATACTGATACCAATTCTGAATTTTAAGAAAAGCTATATATATATATATATATATATATATATATATATATATATATATATATATATATATATATATATATATATATATATATATATATATATATATATATATATATATATCCGGGTTGCATGGTTTTAATCAGATGGTTTAAACCAATTGTTTTTTTTTGGTTTAAACCAAATTTTTTTTTTTTGTTAATGAATTTATATGCAAGCTATATAAATACGAGATATATATATATATATATATATATATTATATATATATATATATATATATATATATATATATATATATATATATATATATATATATATATATATATATATGCCCCTCCTTGAAAAGGGTTTCTGCCCGTGAGTAGTGGTGTTCTGTAAATAATATATATATATATATATATATATATATATATATATATATATATATATATATATATATATATATATATATATATATATATATATTGAAGTGAAGCTAAATGTTGCATCATCCTTGAAAAACATTATGCAATACTTACAAAACTATGTAAATTCAATGGTTCATTCGTCGTTTGTTTAAAACTATAAATAAGCGTCGATCAGTTTTCTGTACTCATTTTAATCTTCATTTCAAGCTGTTGAACATCGTTTTCTGAAAGCAGTGTATAATGTAGGCTGTGATTGCTATTCTTTTATAAGAATGTCTGGTAGAAAACAAAATGACATTTGGAAGTAAAGTATATATATATATATATATATATATATATATATATATATATATATATATATATATATATATATATATATATATATATATATATATATATATATATATAGAGAGAGAGAGAGAGAGAGAGAGAGAAGAGTTAGTGAGAGCATAAATTAAGACTGAAAGCTCTAGACTCCACCTTTTCAATTAAAACTGTATGAGTGAATCATACCAGATGTGTGATGCATGCTTCGTAAAGGGGTGAACATCACTCCTATAAAGAGCAAACAACTCAGGTTATGTGAAGAAATTATGAAGGTGACTTAGAATACCCAACCTCTTGGAAATTTCTTTAGAAAGAGAAGTAATGTTCCTTCTAAAAAAAAAAAAAAGAAAAGAAACACTGAGAAAATTAAAGACATACGAAGGTTTAAATTGTGTGTTTTCAAAGATGTCATAGCAAGAAAATCAGAGAAGATAAGTTCTGAAAGAGGGAAGTTTAAGAATCAAAGATTTGTTAAAACTTTATTGGAGGCTTTCAATATGTCTGGCGCGACACCAAAAGATATACTGAAATGCTGTAGAGAGGAGGACTAAGAGTCAGAGAGAAGGTAAAGAAAATCTCCAGTAGAAGATATTTTTTTAAAAGATATACTGGGGATCTGAGATAAGATTAGAAGATTTTAGATATTTTCAACTCTTAACAAAAACTTTAGAAAGAATGGAGGTTGAAGAAATGGCATAGTAGCTTAATGGTTGAGAGGTCCTCTTCTTTTGGCACATTCTGAGCAAGAGCACATTTCCTGAGAGAAAGAAAGGTTGAAGTATAAAGATAGAGACAAAATATTTTGCTAAAGCAGGGTGCAAGTTAAAAATCACATTTTGAGAATCACAGGAGGAGATACCAACAGTACCATCCACCTTCATATTGTAAAGCTAAGAGAGAGCAGAAATGGACTTCTTTAGAAGAAATTACCATTTTAGACAAATGAGTTGGGGAGTGGGAGGGGGAGAGTTGAAGGAGGACGTATAGCTCCAAAATCATTAAAAGTTAAATTAGTGGCAAAAGTCTGGGCAAAAAAAAAAGTTGTTTTTGAAGAAGGTAAAACAGCAATTGTGCTGAAAGCAAATACTAGAAGTTTGAGTTGAAAGAGAGTGAGGAAGAGGAGCCAGAAAAATTATCGCATTTTGTATTGAGAAGTTAATTTTTGCTGTTACAAGAACAAGAACAGATTTTGCAAGTTTCCAAGATGAAATATAAATTTCACAATTTCTGAAGTTTGAAAACAATGGTTATTCCTGAAGGCAGCATCTTTGTGGCAAATAGCTCAGGATTAAGTAGAGTTAAACCAAGGTTTGTAAGGTTTAGTAGAAGGGAAAGACTTTAGAATGTAGTCTCCAGGCAACAGTGAATCACCTCAGTAACACACTCTGCACAAGCTTTGGGACCCCTCCCACGATAATGATAATCATTCCATTGGAAATCAAAGAAGTAGAGCCAAAAGTCTGACCAGCTTGGGCACTTAAATGTCACAAATGTTTCCTCAAAATACGAGGGAATCTTTCTTGCAGAAGACTTCTAAAGATAGAAGAGGATACAGAAATAAGAAAATGAAAGTTTGACAGGATAAGAAGGTATAGAAGTTAAAAAAAAGTTTAGAACGTTGGGTTTATCACTAAGATGATCAGGGATACTAGTAGAGAGCTGCACCCACTAATCAAGGTCATTTTGGATGGAGAGTTGAAAGACATTCAACAGCTTTATCATGAAACCTAGAAGTGAGAAAATCATTGACGACTGTGAACATTGAAATCACTTAATATGATAATTTCTGAGAAGCTAGAAGAAGAGAGAATGCTCTCTGTTTTGGAGTTTGGATAGTCAAAGAATTTAGGATAGTCAGTAAATTCAAAGATAAATAAACAAAAATAAATTTAGACATAAAATGGCAAGAGAGCTTTAGCTACAAGGTGGAAAATTCATAAGACTTCAGATTCGAGACACAGGAGTAAACAAAACCGTATTGCACATGTGTATAGCAACCTCCTTTGTCTGAAAAATGAGGATAGAAACAGAAAATGGTTTGCTTTCTGAACTCTTAAGTACAAGAGTTTCTATCAAGAATAAGAGGTTGTCTAAAAGAAGAGAGGTGGTGTTCAATAAAATAGAAATTGTATTGAAAACTGTGAATGTTGCAAAAATTAATGAAGAAAATAGACCATGCACTAGGGCAAGTCGGATGTAAAGTCTGGTGGCACCAACCCAAATATCACCTCAATAGTTTTGTTTAGCAATGTGACTACAAAATAACTAGGTATTACAGATAGCAGAAAACCTAAATTTTATTTTCATTGAATATTTTTAATCTCGTTTCAACCTTCATGAGTTCAGTAAAAAAATTGGTATCAGTATCGGTACTTGGTATTGGTAAAGTTAGAGGTATCGGTATTGTATGGTTTAAAATTATTGGTATCAGTTAAAATTTTGGTATTGCTCCATCCCTTAAATTAATATATATATATATATATATATATATATATATATATATATATATATATATATATATATATATATATATATATATATATATATATATATATATATATATATATATATATATATATATATATATATTTTTAATAGAACTTTAATTTTTTGATCTCAACTTAATAGTTAGACAAATTTAAAATTAACGTAATCTAGGTGACTTATTGCATTTTCAATATGTGTAATACATTAATAAATTAATTTTCTTTACAGTTATTGTTATAATTAAGAAGTAAAAATAATAATAATAATATAAAATGCCTAAATATATTGATGAAGAAGCCCAAGAGAGTGATGGAGAGGAGGGTGAATATACAGAAGAGGAACGTAAAAGGCAAAAGAAAAAAAAGCGTGTGGCCACATTTATTTCTGATGAAGCTCAGGAAAGTGAAGGGGAGGAAGATGAATATAATGAAGAAGAACATAAAAGGCTTAAAAAATTGAAACAAATGCAACCTGATTCATCAGAGGAAGATGAAGATGAAGAAGGTAACTTTAAAAACATTTGCCAACTTTATATATTAATATATATATATATATATACTTTACTTTTTTTCCCCTTGGACCTTCCTCATTGGAAGTGCCACATTGCTTTCAGGAAATCTGCAACGGCCGCCGGCCGTTCCCATAGGTCTTCCAGAGAGGAGAAGTGATGGAGGGTTCTGTGTTATGTGAGGGAGTGGCATCTAAGATGGTGGTGGTCTGTTGTCTCTGGTTCTTGCATTCATCCTTGGCATATTGGGGATTGTGTGTTTTCTATATTGAATCTAATGTTTGTATGCTTGTAGGTTAGGGTGGTGCCTGACCTCAATCTGGGTAGGGTAATTTGGGTTTTGCGTGGTAAGGTGTTTTGTGAATTTGATATGTCAGGGGGTTGTTCATTGAGTAGGTGATTTGGTTGGCGGGTTTTGAGATAATTTAGCGTTATGAAGGTGTGTATGTGTTTGTTTAGTGATATGTTGTTTGCAGTAGGTGGAATGGTTCTTAATATGTTACTGTAGTATTGGGGTAATTTTAGACAGTGTCTTGTGTGATCTTGTAGGGTATAGTGACATAGGTGTGATATATCTAGAGTGTTTGTGAAGAATTGGGTTCCTATCATGTCTAGGTGAACACGGATCTAGAGTATTTTTGTTTCTTCGTGTAAATGCTGAATTGTGGTGGTTCTAGTGCAGCCTGATAATTCAAAGGGTGGTATTTTGATTTTTTGTTTTTTTGTTTTTGTAATTTCTCTGTGTTTGAGGGTGAGGTGGCAGGATACCAGGCTGGAGATGCATAATTAAGTGTTGATCTGATGAACTGCTTGTATGCTATGGTGAGGGCTGGTTATATATATATATATATATATATATATATATATATATATATATATATATATATATATATATATATATATATATATATATATATATATATATATATATTATATATATATATATATAATATATATATATATATATATATATATATATATATATATATATTATATATATATATATATATATATATATATATATATATATATATATATATATATATATATATATATATATATATATATATATATATATATATATATATATAGTGTGATTGTTAGCAAAATTACAGGCTCCCATAATGCTAAAAGTTATATGAAGACACTTAATTCTTTATTTTAAAAAAAAATGCACTTATACTGCTTACCGTATCCTTTGGCTCTACTAATATAATATTGGTAATTATAAATGGTCCATGTAGTAAGTGAAAAATTTTATGACTTTATATATTAGGTGTACAGTGTTGCCCCAAGTTTTTTTTTTTTCAGTTTGGGAATGTGAACACTTCAAATTCTCATTCTGTAAAACTTTATAACATCATTTTTTTTTTTTTAATGCAGCTTTTCATAATAAAATTATATGAAATGAAAATTAAAGTATTATTTTGAAATGTCAAAAAGGAACTTCTTTGAATTAAATTTATTCAATGAAAATGATTATTATTACTATACAGTTCTCATTCAAAGCTATTATATAGGTAGAATTCATGTTCAAATAAATTCATACTGTTAATGTGAAAAGGAAGGTTATGTTTTTCTTTTGCTGGCCATAATTTTTATTATAGTTTGTGCTGAAAGGGAAAAAAACTAAAAAGTGACCAATTTCATTTTCCTAATTCTTTGGGTAGAGCAGTATTTTTACTATATATATATATATATATATATATATATATATATATATATATATATATATATATATATATATATATATATATATATATATATATATATATATATATATATATATATATATATATATATATATATATATATAGTCATTAGATGTTTGTATTTCTCGTCTTTTTACTTTATATCTTCTATCCAGTTAGTTAAAAAGCTCACACATTTGCATTTTTACATTTGGGGGAAACTGAGAAAGAAAAGTATTCTCATGTCAGTATAAATTTTTATCCCTTAAATAATGAAAATATCATTAGAGGAATATTTTCCTATTGGCTAATTATTGGAAATTAGTCATTCAAAATCTTAAAGCCTTTCCATATACTAATTTTTAGGATAGATAAACCAATCAGATTTTTCCTTTTTCCTTTGAAAAATCATTATGTTGTTGAAGGTAGAAATTAATATTTGTAATTGCTGTTTCAATTTTCAGTATCCAGAATTCCTGGCTTGGGACATTTAATTTATTATATTAATTTAGTTTTCCCAGACTGCTAGATATTGAATTTTATGACATTGAACTGTTAGTAGGGTGTTAAATTATGTAATTTTGCGATTAAAAATAGATTTTATATATTATAATTAAAGCATGAGCATATAAATATTCAACTTCTTCTACAGAGAATGTTATATCTGTATCCCAAAATAAATTTAAATTGCATATTAATAAATGTATATATATAAAATTTTTTGCAATTAATTGCCAATACTTTAAAATGAAATTATAAACCGCATTTCTTTAATCCAATAATTTATAAACCTTTTATTAATGATCATTACCTGAAATCTTAGAAAATGGGTTGAATGAGTAAGAGGTTACTGTAATTTGTAAAATTTGAGTTTGTGAATATTATCAGTCTTCACTCGTTTTTTTCAAATTGATGTTTACAAATATAGAATTTGTAACACCTCAGCATAATAGCAAAAGGTATTACAACTATTTATCATCACAGTTGATAACCATAATGGTACTTGCATTCAAAATAATAGTGTCTTCAATATCATAAAACAAAGATATTTGTTTTTATTTATTTATTTTTTCAATAATTGTATTCTCTTAATATGTTGGTTTCTAAAATTGCAAAACTAATTATTATTATTATTTTATTTTTATTATTATTATTATTATTATTATTATATTATTATTATTATTATTATTATTATTATTTATTGTATTTTGTAGATGAAGCAAAAATTGCAGAAGAAAATAAAGGATTTATTGATGATGATGTTGAAGAGGAAGAAGAAGAAGGAAGTGGGAGTGGAAGTGATAGTGAGGTTGAGGGTAAACGAAAAAGAGATGATGATGATGATTTAGATGCTGACAACTTAGATGAAGATGACTTAGATTTGATAGAAGAAAACATTGGAGTGAAGATTGATCGTAAAAAGAAATTTAAAAGACTGAAACGAATTGAAGATGAAGATTCTGATGCTGAGGAGGGAGATGCTAAAACTAAAATAGCAAATGAAATCTTCCAAGGATCTGGTGATGTAAGTTTTGCCTTCACTTTTAGCTCAATTTTTATAGAATTTGACTTAAAATTTTATTTTATTTAAATATATATTATATATATATATATATATATATATATATATATATATATATATATATATATATATATATATATTATATATATATATATATATATATATATATATATATATATATATATATATATATAATATATATATATATATAGTCAGTAATATAAATGTGCATTACTATTGTTTGACTTCAGTCAGGGTTTCTATTTACTTTCCATTAAAGAGTTTCTCCCCCCCCCCCTACTACAGGAAGAAGAAAATGCTGAAGCTCCTCAGCAAAGACATAGACCGGAGGAATATGACAGTGAAGATGAGGGAGAAGAATCTGATCAAGGAAGCTTCATTGTTGATGATGATGGCAGGCCCATGCAGAAAAATAAACACAAACCTATTTTTGAAGACGAAGGTTTAGAAGCTGCAAGGGACATTTTTGGCTGTGATTTTGACTATGGTGATTTTGAACAGTATGAAGGTAAAAATTTTTATTTATTTATTTATCATTATTTATTTTTTTGCGGTTTAAAAAATATATTTTTTTATATTGTTTTAAGAGTTGGTAAACCTGTAAATAATATTTCTGCATAAATTTATAGATTGGGATGAACATGATGAGGATGTTGAGGATGAGGAATATGAAGATGAAGACGAAACTGGACGTGAAGTTCCTCGAAAACCAAAAGAAAAAAGAAAAACATCCAAAAAGTCAATATATGAAGTGAGTTCTGTTTTTGTTATATTATATATATATATATATATATATATATATATATATATATATATATATATATATATATATATATATATATATATATATATATATATATATATATATATATATATATATATATATATATATATATATATATATATTTATTCTTCTCAGATATTTGAACCAAGCGATCTCGAAAGAGGCTTTCTGACTGAACAGGATGCTGAACTTCAGAAAACTGATATTCCAGAAAGATTTCAAATGCGGCAAGTGCCTGTTACTCCAACAAGGGCAGAAGGTGGATGACCGAAGCACTGACAAAGAGCTTTGGGATGAAGCAGAATGGATATATGTTCACGCATTTCACAGACCATTCATTTCCAATCAGGTAATGATTGCTAATTTTTTAAATTATAGAATGTTGTTTTAGATTATAAATAAAGACCAACTTTTTAGTTAGATTTATCTTCTCATAGAAATAAAATAATTATCAGGAATGTGAAGTCATGAGTCTAGGCTTTTTTGAAAAGTTGGAAGTCAGAGTCATAAGTTGATTGTTTAGCTCAACTCTCTCTCTCTCTCTCGCCCTTTTTTTTTTTTGTTTTTTGTTTTAAACAATCCAATGTCACGCGAGTTATAAAAAATCATCATATATTGTAATTATTATTATTAATTAAAACAATTTCATTTCCTTAACTATTATTATTATTATTATTTTATTTTCAATTATCCTTATTAAAAATTATTTCTTTTATGATTATTATATTTAACTATCATTATTATTGATTTATTAATATAGAATTATGTAGTATTCTTTAGTAATACCAGTATTTATAATAATAATTAATTTGAATTTGAGATTAGCTTAAATATATATTTCCTGAGAGCAGAAATACTTGTATGCAGTTTTATTATATTTACAATATCGTGTGCATGTCTCTTAAATCATCCCTTGAAAGAACACCATCTTGTACCTCATACAAACATCTTATCTCTTTTTCTTGTATATTTTCCGGGGTCAGTTGTAGGCGAAAAGGAATCTTAATCTTTTTGTGTCCTCTTTTAGGAATCACTATTCGTTACCTTCACCCAGTAATTGGTTTCCTATTGATTTGATAAAGGTTATAAGGTTCACCTGAGATGTTGTTCAGGCTTGGCTTACTTGAACTAAACTGAGAATACCACACTAGGTAGTAGGTTCGAGAGAAATATCAGTGTTTTTGGAATTTTAAAACCCTTAAAAATGATTTGTACATCTCTCTACCGACACTGGACATTAATTGCCTTTAAACCAGCAATATCAGTTTCAATCTACTTGTTGATTTAAATACAAGTTTTATGAAATTGTGCTACTATAATAACATCAGTGCCGCGATCAATGCACTTCCTTGGCAGTCTCTGATGAAATTTTGCTCCTCCTGAGATATCAGATATATCATTTCCATTGTGCTTCACATGTAGCCAAAATTTCAAATTTTTGATGAAACATAGAAAATAAATTCTTGATGATGTGTTAATAGCTCTCGGATTTGAGAATCCTTCCGTTATGACAATGTGAAATGTCAGTTAGTCAGATTTACTTCTAAAAGGCAAAGTTTATCCTCCCTACCCCAAATTCTTGGATATTTAGATTATATTGGCGTTGGTGAATATTGATTCTACTCATAATGATGATTCAGAAAAAGGATGAGATGAGAGAATATATTTCAAGAGTTAAGTAAACCCCTGTTATTGAAATTTATGAAGATTCCAGATCATAAGGATAAGAACAGTTATTTTCATTTCACACATTCCTATTATATCCGCCTTTGGCCAAGTATTGAGGGAACAAAGTATAGTTTGTTGCCACATTTCTCCTCCATTGTCTTAAGAACAAGAAAGGGAAAAATAAAATAAAATAAAGTGAATGCATAAATTAATGAAGAAAGCTGGCAGTTTCTTCATAGCTTCAGCCCCACCATCCGAGAACACCAACTTTCGAGTAATTAAATGGGAAGGAATAGATGAGGGATAGTATTCATATGCCTCCTCTCCATTTCCGAAGAGACACAATTGTTTGACATATTTAATATTTAACGTTGTTAAAAGAATGGGGTTTTTAAGATGTAGTACATGTAGTATTTGATGGATGAAAAACGAAAGCCGAAACGAAAATATATATATACATGTGTGCAAATACTCGTGTAATAATAAAAAGATGTTGGAAATACTTTCTGTGTTATTGAGTTGTGAAAGAGATACACCATGGTGCTAAAGTGCAAATAAATGTGTTACTTCAACCAAAGTGCTCTATGTGCACATCTTTCGAAGAGTGTATATATATATATATATATATATATATATATATATATATATATATATATATATATATATATATATATATATATATATATATATATATATATATATATATATATATATATATATATATATATATATATATATTATATTGTGCTGTTGAAAAGAATTACTATTGATAATAGTGGTTTTGGTTTTGCAATTCAATAAAACTTAAAAAATATTTTAAAAAATTGATTATTGTTAAATTAACCAAGAATTAATCTGTTCTTTATTTATTTTTATTTTTAGGAAGCACGTAAAGAGGCTCACTTTAAATCTGCAAGAGACCTTAAAACTATTCAGAGGATTTATAACTCTCTTGACCTCATTCGCAACAGCACTTGTGAAGTGCCTTTCATTGCATTCTATAGAAAAGAAGAGGTTCATCCTCTTACAATTCATGATCTATGGAAAATTTATAAATTTGATGAGAAATGGTGCCAGTTAAAGGGAAGGAAGAGCAACTTTTCTTCATTGTATAAAAAAATGGTTGAGTATCAAACTGCTACAATCATGAAGGATATGGATGCTCCCCTTCCAGAAGACGTCAGAATAATTAAAGAAGAGGATGTAACAAAGTAAGTATTTTCTTGGATGTTTAACATTTACTATTCTTAAAATTGTCAACTTTCCCATAATTGGAGATGTGTTGTATTCTATTTTGCATGTTTATTTAATAATTCTTTATATATATATATTTAACTCACGATGTGTAAACACTATGGACTAATTTGTTTTGGTGTGATACAATTGTAGCAATTTATAAAATCTATTTTTATGAACATTTCATGTTTCATTCATCCATTATCATATTTTCCTGTTTGTCTTTTATTACAGGTTTTTTTTTCTATTATTATTATTATTATTATTTAATTTGTAGAATAATATTGCTTAAAGACCTTTCCTTTGCTTTTATATATATCTGTTAAGTAGGTGTTTTTAGTTTATATCTCAAGTCCTTAAAGATTAACCATAGGATTTTAGAACTGATTTATAGATATCAAAGATTTTAATTTGTTGTACTCCTGCTGTTAGTGTCAGTAGGTTTAGGTTACTTTTATTTGAACATAAAAATCTAAAGTTCCCTTATGCTTTGCAATCGACTGTTACTAGTCTTTCCTATGTTGTTAACATTATTCACCATACCTAAATGATGGAACATGTGGTATTAGGAAAGTTTTCTTTAGTTCTGACAAGGTTTTTTAATTACATCTTCATTAGGAAAAACTATTTTAATTTAAAAATTGAGAGTAATGTTGTTTTAAAAATTAAGATCTTTTAATTTCACAAATCATTTTCTCGATGAAAGGTAGCTTGATTTATAAATGTATACTTAGGCACAGATTCTTCAGTGAAAAAGGCGTTTCAATTTTTTCATACAAAGTATTTTTTTAAATACATTATCAGCTCTGTAATGTCGAAATCCGTTCTTCAGTTTATTCGTTTTTTCTATTCATCTATTCCATATTGAGCCATTAACACTTTTTCCGAAGAGTAGACTCCCTATACTGGATTCTGATCTTAAAGTGTTAAATTCTACATGTAGTTCAAATTTACATTCACTAGAAACCTTATATATTTGGCTTCATAAATCAGTTTAACTTTTAAAATTTTATTTAATTCATTGAACTTCAAGATTTCATAAGTTTTTACAGATGACCACCTAAAAAGGTTGTGGTTTTTATAGGTGGTCATTTATGAAGGTTGTAATTTTTACAGGTGGCCAACTGTAAAGATTGTGATTTATGCAGGTGATCACCTATAAAGGTTGTGATTTTTACAGGTGGTCATCCATAAAGGTTGTGATTTTTACAGGTGACCAATTGTAAAGATTGTGATTTTCACAGGTGATCACCTATAAAGGTTGTGATTTTTACATTTGATCACTTATAAATATTACAGCCAACTTAATTTAAAACCATTAGTTTCCTTATTTTTTCATTATGTAATTCAGCCTCATAAAAAAGTTTAAAATTTGGCCAATTATTATTATTATTATTATTATAATTATTATTATTATTATTATTATTATTATTATTATTATTATTATTATTAGTGTCATCACATATCTTCATTGTCATTATTGGTAATATTAATTATTATTTTACTAGTCTTGAAGATTATTCAGTCAAAGTTGAAACGTTGATTTCAAGAATATTAATGAAGATTGTAATGTTTGCTGTTGTCATTTCTATCCTTTTCCTGATATATATATATATATATATATATATATATATATATATATATATATATATATATATATATATATATATATATATATATATATATATATATATATATATATATATATATGCAGTAACTTTCACTTTTAACCCTAATACTTAATATTGTTGTTTGATTATTTTCTTCCCTGAGAGAATTTTATACCTTAAAATTTTGTATTATTATTATTATTATTATTATTATTATAATCCTTTTTCTGTTCCAGGATTGATAGTATAGAAAGTTATGAAGAGTTCAATGACTTCTATAAACATTTTCTTCTTTATTATGGAAAAGATCAAGAGTCAATGAAGGAATATTTCAAAGCAAAAACCAAGAAAAATAAAATCAAAAGAATTGTTACAAAAACTATTAAGGTAAAAGTGTTACTGTCATATATATATATATATATATATATATATATATATATATATATATATATATATATATATATATATATATATATATATATATATATATATATATATATATATATATATATATATATATATATATATATATATATATATGATTGTTTTGTGGCTTCATTGTAGTGTTAGTTCCACATTTTGTTTTCAAAATCATTTTCCATAGATATGTTCAGTAGTCAGTTAAGTAATAAAAAATTGACGATTAAGGAATTTTATCAGTATTCTTTTCAGGTTATTTTAAGATTTTCATCAAAGTACGACTCTCATTTAAAGTATATCCCTACAATTTTTTTAAGTTTCACCAATTTTTTCAAAGTTTTAAATAAATTTCAAGCTTGTATAAAAGGAAAGCAGTGTACCAAATGGTTTTCTTGCAGTTTATAATGTTGCATACCTCGCAGTTTATTTTTCTCCCCAACTTCGTAATGATGAATTATCCAGTTATTCTTATCATTAATTTATCAATTTATCACTGTCTATTATTGGTAGTTTCTCTAATTATTAATTTGTAATTGGAAAGTGATTCAACGAAGATTGGTTTTAATTTTATCACGGTGACCAGTGATGCAAATATTTTTTTTTTTTTAATTTATTTATTTTTTTTTATCAACTTCTTTCAACTCTGAGATGTTTGGAAGATACTGTTTGATCAAGATGCTTTTCTTACTGTTTAATCCTGTTACTCTTCATAAATCTTATAGTAGTACTGCTAAAAATAGGTTTTGCTTGTGCTTCTGACTTGTCTCTGTGTTTACTGGAAAGATCTGAAGTGATCTTTTAGAATTCTAATAACTTCTGGTGAATTAATTTTGGACACAAGATAATAAATTGTGTCTAATAAATGATCCAAAATGGCCAAAATAATTCACATTAAACCAAATTGTTAGAATACCATCTTAATTTTTCCATTTCAAGTGAATAAATTAGGAATGATTATTTTTTTAAAAAAAATAAATGTATTATCATTCATTCACGGAATGTCCTTGTTTTTTGACAAGTAATTTGGTTTGATTGTAGAAATTAATTAGTTATTCATCATTTTATATTAATTTTGCACCGTTTTTCAGGTTATGAGAAAAGTAAAGCGCAAAAAGAAAAAGAAGGCAAACATTGGTGATGAAGATGGAGAAGAATCTGAAAAAGAAAAGAATGATGATGCGGAAGATGAAGAAGAAGAAGAAGAAGAAGAGGAGGAAGCAGAGGAAGAAGTCGAAACTGAAGTAGAGACCGAAGAGGAAGTTGAAGTGGAAGAAGAAGGGGAGATAGATGAAGCAGAAAACCTTAAAAAACCCATTCGAAGGCATGAATATGAGCTTCTTAAAAAGGCTGGAATTGGTAAGTATTATTATTATTATTATTATTATTATTATTATTATTATTATTTTTATTGTTGTTGTTGTTGTTGTTGAAACTGATAAACAATGGATTTTAGCCCACCTTTTAATGCGTAAAGATTCGAAATTAAAGATTATTATCATTATTATTTTCATTGTTTT
>SEYY01021057.1:137500-172500 GCA_009176605.1 Armadillidium nasatum
TTGGCTAAAGGTAGCTCCATATTATCCTGGAGACTTCGCAGATGAGGATGAAGATGACTGGGACACATCGAAAGGTTTTCGTGTATTTTCTATTGCCTATGTTCCTGATAGATCGCAAGCAGCATTTGGTTGTTGTGTTGACATAGAAGGAGAATGCTCAGAGATTATTCGAATGGAACACTTACTTGAAAAGGCGAAATGCTTATAATGAAAAGGACGCTGCAGATAAAGAAAAAGATCTTCATAGAATAAAGAAATTTATCATTAAGAAAAAGCCTCATGTTGTTGTTGTTGGTGCAGAATCTAGAGAGGCCTTAATGATTGTTAATGATTTAAAGGATATCCTTAAGGAACTAGAGGAGCAAGAACAGTTTCCGCAAATTAATGTCGAACTCCTTGACAATGAACTCTCTTCTGCATATGCTGTTTCTAAAAAAGGTCAGGCTGATTTATCAGACTCTCCTCCCCTTCTTCGACAAGCAATATCTTTAGGAAGACGAATGCAAGATCCTTTAACAGAATTTTCTCAATTGTGCAATATTGATGATGAGATTCTTAACTTAAATTATCATAATCTTCAAAGTCAGATAAATTCTCAAGAACTTCTTGAGGCACTATATACTGAATTTGTAAATCGTACTAATGAAGTGGGTGTTGATCTGAATATGGCGGTTGCTTATCCTCGAACTCAAAATTTAGTTCAGTTTGTATGTGGTCTTGGTCGAAGAAAAGCTTATAATTTGTTGTTATCCATGAAGAAGAACAATAATCGTTTAGAAAATAGAAATCAGTTAGTTGTCGTCCACCATATGGGACCAAAAGTTTTCATTAATTGTGCTGGTTTTATAAAGATTGACACTAACTCACTTGGAGATAGTGATAATTACATTGAAGTTTTAGATTCTACTAGGATTCACCCAGAAGCTTACGACTGGGCACGTAAAATGGCAGTGGATGCCTTGGAATACGATGATGAGGAAGGGAAACCTGCTGAAGCCTTAGAAGAGATTCTGGAAACTCCAGACCGTTTAAGTGAATTAGACTTAAAAGCTTTTGCTGACGAATTGCAAAATCAAGGTTATGGTAAAAAGGAAAACACACTTTATGATATTCGTCATGAATTAAATCATAGATATAAGGATTTTAGAGTTCCTTACAAATCACCTTCACCAGAAGAAATATTTAATATGCTTACAAAAGAAACTCCTGAAACATTTTACATTGGTAAGCTAGTTCAGGTTCGAGTAATCGACTTCATTCACCGAAAACCTCGAGGGGAGCAGTTAGACAATGCAAATCCTGTTCGTAATGAAGAAACTGGTCTCTGGCAATGTCCTTTCTGTCTTAAAAATGATTTTCCTGAGCTGAGTGAAGTATGGAACCACTTTGATGCAGAAGATTGTCCTGGACAAGCCATTGGCGTTAGGGTAGAATTATTAGACAATGGAATATCTGGATTTGTAAACATCAAAAATTTGTCAGACAAAACTGTTAACAATCCTTCAGAGAGAGTTAGAAGGAATGGTCTTATTTATTGTCGAATTATAAAAATAGATCCTGAGAAATTTGGAGTTGAACTTACTTCTAGGACATCCGATTTACAAGATGTTAATAATAAACTTCGACCTGTCAAAGACGAATGGTATGATAATGATGCTGAAAGTAAGGACTCAAATCAAGAAAAAAAGAAATCAGATAAAAAGAAGACCCAATATCATAAACGTATTATTGCTCATAGGGACTTTAGAAATATTGATTACAACGAAGCTGAGAAATTAATGCAAACCATGAGGCAAGGTGAGGCTATTATTCGGCCTTCCAGCAAAGGCATTGATCATTTAACAGTTACATGGAAAGTAACAAACGACATTTGTCAGCATATTGATGTAAGAGAGCAAGACAAACAGAATGACTTTTCACTTGGCCGTAAATTGTGGATCGGAAATGAAGAGTATGAAGATTTAGATGAAATATTAGAGAGGTTTGTTTCCTATATGGCATCCAACGTTTGCCAGATTTTAGATTACAAGTACTATAAAGAGTCTTTTATGGGAAACAAAGAAAAAGTTGTAGAATATCTAAAAGAAGAAAAACAGAAAAATCCTAAAACGATTCCGTATGTTTTCACTTGTGTTAAGCATTTGCCAGGCAAATTTATGCTATCATACTTACCTCGCGTAAAAGTTATTCACGAGTACGTGAGTGTTCAGCCTAAAGGATTCAAATTTAGAAATAAAATATTTTCATCACTTGCTAATCTTCTGAAATGGTTTAAGCTAAATTTCCGTAGTATTTCTAAAAACATGGCTGCAGTAACTCCTAACATTATGACCAATAGGACTCCATACATGGGCGGTGCTACTCCAAACCTTCAAGGAATAGAGCCTTCAACTATCCAGAAGGTTGCCCAAAATATGCCTTCTCATCTTTTGCATAGTTTATCAGCTGCTGCTTCCTCTACTCCATTTGGAACTCCTTTCTCTCAAGGTTATTCAAATTATGCTAACACCCCATATACTCCTTCTGGTCAAACTCCTTATATGACTCCTTATGCAACGCCTGGACCTTCTGTAACACCCCGATATGGTGGTCAAACGCCTTCCCATCAGTATTCTTCATCAGTGCCTCAAGTTAATAACAATTCATCTGCGACACCTGGTGGTGGCAATAGAGCAGAAATGGATTGGCAGAAAGCTGCAGCAGCTTGGGCTCAGGCTCAAGGAGGAAGGAGAGGGACAGCAGGGGGAAATACCCCAAGACAGGAAGACCTTGGAAGAAATACCCCGAGGTACTCAGAAAAGTATGACGAACGAAGGAGGAATCATTACGATGATCCTGGAAGCAAAAGTCATTACTCCTATGAAGGGGGACCCCATTCAACTCCTCGTTCTATTCGTTCCACACCGAAAACTATTCATTCTCCTTCTAATATGAGCATCGGTGGAGATCAAACTCCTCTCTATGATGAATAATTTTTATCTTGTAATTAAAAAGAAAGTGGGATTTAAACTGTTTATATATTTTTTAATAGTTTGGACAAAAAAATGTGAATCTGGGCTTAATACCCTAATGTTAAAAAATTGTAAAAAAAAATTATATATATATATATATATATATATATATATATATATATATATATATATATATATATATATATATATATATATATATATATATATATATATATATATATATATATATATATATATATATATATATATATATATATAATATGATATGAAGTGCTTTCATATATTTACCGATTATGTTTATAAAACTATTTATGTTTGCTTATAACGTTCAATATATTATATATTTGTTAACAATTTTAAGACCTCTTTGTCTTTGTATCATAGCCGCACGAAATGAAGGAGTCTTATTTCACTATGTTAACCTCTGTAGTTAATCAACTCTGCATGTAGTTAGTTCTAACTCCTTATGTGAATTATGCTTTGTCGAATGGAAATATTTTTTTTTGCAGTGATAAAATAATGCTAAAATAATAATCATCATTATTATTGTTATTTGAAAAGTTGGGGTTTTTATGTAATATTTATTCATTTTATATGTATTATACAGTATCAAATAAGTTTGTTTTATTTCATATTTTCATGTTTGAGAAATATACTTTTGAATAATACACTTGACAGTTTTAACCTTTTTAGTTGAGCAAAAAAAAATAAAAAATTTTAAAAGTGTAAAACTTGATTTTGCTTTTGGACATTATAAAAAAATTTCTTGAAAATCGAATTTTATGCCCTAATTATTCCACTATACGCATGATTTAAATTTTTTCTACCTTAGATTTGTGGCTCCGATAATTATATGCCCCTTTTTGTTTTATGCATTTAAAGTAATAGTGACAGCAATTGTTGTGAAGTCTTCAAAAACTTGACTTTGATTTAAAGTTAACCAAATTCGTATGCTGTCAAACAGATCACTTAGTAGTTTTCACTACGCTAAACTTAATTTATTGCTTTAATTTTTTTCCGGAATTTGTATTTCAAATGTAACCATAAAACTGTTTAAAGAACAAAGTATTTAATGAAGTCTTCATTTTCTTGAATTAAGTTTTGAATATTAAAAAAAGGTTGACAATAAAGATCACCCTTCTGCAATGACTTTAATGAGGAGCAAAGACTACTACTATGAAATCTTTTGTAAAGCTAAGGAATTTGTGTATTCTATTAGTTTATAACAGACTCGGGGGTTCACAGTAATGTTTGTACATTTTTGAAATTATATATATATATATATATATATTATATATATATATATATATATATATATATATATATATATATATATATATATATATATATATATATATATATATATATATATATATATATATATATATATATATATATATATATATATCTCTGGTGGGTAATGGCCGAAGGCTTACCGAATTCCACCGGAGTTGGAAAAAAAACTTCTGGTCGATGTGGCCGACATGTCCAGATACACGGCGTTTGAAAGTATGCAAATCAAAGGAAGTTTGGGAAAACATAAAAGGAGTGTGTTCCAGGCTTTACCAGTAGAGTATATGTAAAATTGAGCATAGCGGTTATGTCTGGGGTTGGACAGAAAGGATGAGACTGTGTAGAAAGGCGTATCGCCCGAGCTCATCTCAATGGGGGAGGTATGTGACGCGAGAGTTCAGAAGAGCAGTGTCCGTTGTAATAGCGATAGTATAGAGAGACTGACGCAACAATTCGGCGGGCAGAAAGAGATTGAGAGTAAGAGCAGGAGAGTTGAGAAGTCGAAAAGCTCTCTTTAAGGAGAGCTGTATGAGTGGAGCCACCCCAGATGTGTGAAGCATACTCCATACAGGGGCGAACAACACTCCTATATAGAGCAAGCAACTGGAGTGGCGTGAAGTAATTCTGAAGGCGCCTTAGAACACCCATCCTCTTAGAAGCTTTTTTAGAGAGAAATAATGCGAACTTTCCAAGAAAGATCACGAGAAAAAGATACACCGAAAAAATTGAGAACATTGAAGAGTTGTGTGTTTTCGAAGAAGATATCCGAGTAGAGAGATGGAGGAACTGAGTTTTTGAGGCATTGAAAACAACCATGTTTTCTCTGCCCCAATTTGAAATACATGAAAGATCAGAGGTTAGTTGCTCTTTGGCTACCCTTCTCGAGCCTATAACTGTTGTTGGGATTTACGTCTTTCAAACTGAAAGGAGTAATGAGGTGTGGAGTCATCGGCATAGGATTGGATAGGAGATGAAATAATAGAAAGAAGATCATTAATGAAAAGTAGAAAAAGTGTTGGGGATAGAACAGAACCCTGAGGAACACCACTATTAATTAGATTTAAAGGAAGAACGGTGGCCGTCTACAACATCAGCTATTGAACGACCGAAAAGGAAAAGGAAATTAGAGAGAAGGATTGATACCGAAAGAGGGAAGTTTGGAAATCAATTAAAGCTTTGTGCCAGACCCTATCGATAGCTTTCGATATGTCCAGCGTGACAGCAAAAGATTCATCGAAATGCCGAAGAGCGGAGAACCAAGAGTCAGAATAAAAGGAAAAGAAGATCACCAGTAAAGAGCGTTTCTTACAAAAGCCTTACTGGCGATCAGAGATAAGATTAGAAGAATTGAGATGTTTCCAAATCTTCTTGTTAAGGATAGATTCGAAAACTTTAGAGAGAACGGAGGTCAAAGAAATGGGACGGTAGTTGAAGTGTTGAGAGGGATCCCCTTCTTCGGCACAGGTTGAATAAGTCCACGTTTCCAGCAAGAAGGGAAGGTCGAAGTAGAAAGGCAAAGGTGAAATAGTTAACCAAAGCAGGGTGCATGCTCGTAAGCACAAGTTTTTAGAACAACAGGAGGAATACCATCGGGACCATACGAGTTCTTAGTATTAAGCTCAGAGAGAGCAGAAATGACATCTTTAGAAGAAATTCAAATTTTAGGCATACATGAGTTGGAGGGGGTTGAAGGAGGATGAATAGCCCTGGAATCGTCTAAGGTTGAATTAGGGGCAAAAGTTTGAGCGAAGAGTTCAGCTTTAGAAGAAGGTAAAACAGCAGTTGGGCCGTCGGAAGATACTAAAGGAGGGAAAGAGAAAGAAGCAAAGTTAGAGTTGACATTTTTTTGCAAAATGCCATAAAGAGCGTGAGGAACAGGAGCCAGAAAGATTATTGCATTTTTTTACGGAGAAAAAAGTTTTTAGTGTTACGAAGGATAGATTTTACACGATTTTGGAATGAAATATAAGTTACGTGAGTTTCTGGAGTTTGAAGGCTACGGTAATCTCTGAAGGCAACATCCCTGCGGCGGATAGGGTGAGAACAAGTAGAGTTAAACCATGGTTTGTTAGGTTTAGTATAAAGGAAAAAAATGAGAATGTACGCCTCCATGCCAGAGAGAATCACCTCGGCAATGCGTTCAGCACACCTCGATCGAGGGACCCCTCCCACGGAAGCAATAATCATTCCACGGGAAATCAAAGAAGTACGACCGCAAGTCCGACCAGCTTGCGACACCGAAATGCCACAAACTTTTCCTTACAACAAAAGGGGGTCTTTCTTGCGGAAGACTTGAAGAGATAAAAGAGGAGACAGAGATAAGAAGATGACCGGAGGAAGCCAGAGGAGGGAAGAGCTTAACAGTATAAGGAGAAGGAATAGAAGTTAGAAAAAGGTCTAGAATGTTGGGTTCATCTCCAAGACGATCAGGAATACGAGTAGGGAGGTGCACTAACTGTTCAAGGTCGTTTTGGATAGCGAAATGGAAGGCACGTTTAACAGCGGTATCATGATAACTAGAAGAAAGCCATTGGCTGTGGTGAACATTGAAATCACCTAATATGATGATAATAGAGATAAGAAGAAGCTGAGAGAATGTGCTCTATTTTGGAGTTTTGGATAGTCCAAAGAATTTAGGATAGTCAGTAGAATTAGGAGATAAATAAACAGAACAAATGAATTTAGTCGTAGAATGGCAAGAAAGCCTAAGCCACAAGGTGGAAAATTCGGAAGACTCCAAATTAGAGGCATGAGAACAAGCAACATCGTATATATATTATATATATATATATATATATATATATATATATATATATATATATATATATATATATATATATATATATATATATATATATATATATATATATATATATATATATATATATATATATAATGAGTGTAGTGTGTGTGAGTGAGTGTATGTGCACGTGAGTGTGTGCGCACAAGACTGCTATTTTAAAAATGCATTTTTACGTTTATATTGCAATCAAGCTCTTTGTAGTCTCTTAATTTTTTTGTTTACGATTCCTTCTTAAGTTATCTGTCCTATAATTGCCTTTGACGTTTTCTACCAATATACGAATGAGAACTAGGCACGTCTCTCGCCTTCATTCATAATATTAGGAAAATTGCTTTCTTTAATTAACGTTATTCTTATTTGTGGACCGTCGAAAATTCCCGTCTTGATTTTTTCATAACTCAAACTTGATTATTTTGAAATTGTGTTTTTTAAAACACTCGCATTTCGTATCAAAAGCTTTTACATATTGCTTAAGACCTAGTTTGATGTGCAAAGAAGGAAATATGATTTTACCTCTGCTCACTAAAGGTGGCTTAATTAAATTTTTTCCTCCGATCGTATGTAAAGTTCGTGCTGGTCAAATTTGTATGAAATAATGTACTACCTTTGCTTTACTATTCCATAAGCAGAGGTAGCAGGCAGGGCCGGCCCTAGACATTTTGGCGCTCCGGGCAAAACCTTAATTTTGCGCCCCCCCGTTTTTTTAAAGTAAATCTCATGCGACCATATCAGAAAGTCAAGAAAACATTGAAAAAAAAAAAAAAAAAAGTTTTATTAAAAACTCAATCATCAGATAACAAGATAAGCAATTTAGCACTTAAGGCAAAATAACAGAAATTAAAATGTAGTAATGCTAACTAAACTAATATCCCATGTTATAAATAAATTCTAACTAACCAAAGTAATTAAAATGCCCTTTTTCTAACTTTTCTTTCGGCAAACTCACGAACCAGTGATTTCAAGTCTAATTTGTCACTAATTTGGTGTTCTATAGCTATCATTGCCAATCCATTGAGACGATTGTGCGTCTGCATCGTTCTGAGATAATTTTTTATTATTTTTAGTTTTGAAAAGCTTCTTTCCCCTGAAGCCACAGTGACTGGCAATGTAAGTAGGATTCTTAATGCTATGCTGAGGTTTGGTGCGAATTTAAGTGTAGCGATAAACTTGAGAACTTCAACAGGGGTTTCCTTTTTTGTTAATAATGACGAAACAATGCTTATTTCATCGGCTAGTTCCAGGGCTTTAAGATCGCTTGAATTTCCATCAGTTAAAACTACTTCCAAATCTTTGCAATGAGCCAGTAGCTCATTTCTGGGCATGTCTTTTAGACCAAAAATATTATACAAAAAGCTGAAATAATTACTGTGAGTATTTAGCAAATTATATCTGGTTTCCAAGGCATTTATTGCTTGATCTATAGTGTGAAAAAAAAATCTATTTTATATTTTTGTTTGAGGTCTTGAACGGGTTTATCCGGGCCCTCATACAAAAACGTTCTTGTTTTGCTTCTGACACGATGACGTGGTGTGGTGGTTTCAAAATTAGCTTCCACGTCAATCTCCGAAGCAAGCTCGGTTGCTTCTAAAATGATGCTTTCAAAAGCTTCATCTGATCTCAGGTTTTCAAAGAAGAGTTTGCAGTTGCTAAGCATATCAATAGCTTGTGACATATTAAAATTTACAGTTTGCAAAAGTTTGCTGATGGGGTTAATATGACTCAAAATTTTGTACCAGATCACAACAGAGCATATAAATTTGAACTGCTTCAAATTATTTAATAATCCGCTAGCCTCGACTCTGATCATATTATCGATTTCTGAATCTTCATATATGCTGTACAAAGCATCGTGAATTGGACCAATTTGAAACCGCAGAGCTTTTAATGAGTCGACTCGACTTTCCCATCGCGTATCACTCAATGGTTTTAGGG
Source organism: Armadillidium nasatum (assembly GCA_009176605.1). NCBI lineage: Eukaryota > Metazoa > Arthropoda > Malacostraca > Isopoda > Armadillidiidae > Armadillidium > Armadillidium nasatum. The sequence continues at coordinate 146,501 of SEYY01021057.1, forward strand.
TGTAAGTATCAATATATTTCAGTAATATTGCCCAACGAAAAGAAGAGGAAGAAAAAAATGTATATAACTTTTGAACAATATTGAAGAAGCTGGCTGCCTCAAACGAGGATTTTGCCATATCGTTTACAACCAAATTTAGCGAATGGCTGCTGCATGGAACATAAAATGCTCTGGGGTTTATATTTCTGATTCTTGTTTGTACTCCCGATTTTTCTCCTCTCATATTGGAACCATTGTCATACCCTTGACCGCGAATGTTTTCTACTTTAAGCCTATTTTTCTCTAGCTCTTCTAGTAAAACCTCCGACAATTCCTTAGCTGTTGATCTCTCAATGGGTAGAAAACCCAAAAAATGTTCGTTGATATTAACTTGAACTTCAGACTCTGATTCCTGTATGGAGACAAATCTTACCACAAATGTCATCTGTTCTACTTTACTTGCATCGGGAGTACAGTCAAGAATCACGGAATAATACTTGGCCTTTTGAACTTGCTCAATGATGTGGTGCTTTATGTTGTCATGCAATAATTCAATTATTTCATTTTGTATAGTTTTCCCTAGATATGTAGCTTTGATTTCTTCTTTATTGAGGACTCTGCGAACGTGTTCCTCCATTTTTGGATCAAACTCAGCCAATAACTGAATTAACTTCAAAAAGTTTCCATTATTGTGTTCATACAGTTTATCGCTTGTTCCTCGAAAAGCTAGAGAGCTCTCACCTAGCATTTTAACGACTGATATAATGCGTAAAAGAACTTCAGACCAGTGATTTATCTCAGAATCAATGAGTCTCTGAGAAACTGCATCTATTGTTTCACCTATTTTCAATCTTTGCTTCATTTCAAGCCATGATTTCAAACAATCTATATGAGTTTTAGCATTTTCATGATGTGCTAAAGAGTCCCCTAAATGCTTCCAGTCTTTAAATCCCCGATTGCCAAGAGCGCTCAAGCTAGATGGTGCAGAAAAAAGTCGACATGGAAAACAGTACAAAGCGTTTTTGAAATACGGAATATACCATCTATTCTCTTAAAACCTCTTCTCCATTTTTAAGCCTTTTCTTGTAATGTTTTGGTGAGAATCTTCTATGCTGATCATCAAAAGGAAAATCAAAATTATACAAAGGTGCAGCTGGACCACGTTTAACCAAAAAAACTCTATCTGCTGCACGCATGATTTCGGGCCATAATCCTGGGTCAGAAGAGATACTTTGGACGGTAGCCCTTTCTAAATGTTTCTCTGAGGTCTGCACAACTTGCGAATTTTGATTTTTGGAACTGCACGGAACTGCATCACTACTCGCCAAACTCGTTTGAGATGACTTACCCAGCTCAGTAATGCTGACGGTTGCGTCCAAAGGGGGGTCCATATCCGGAAAGTCAGTATCTAGGTGCTGGGCGTTTTTCAAATGTTGGTCGGTTGTGGGAGCGTTGAAACTACCTTCTTTCAAGAAGTTTTGCAGCGCATCTGACTGTTTTTGAAGCTGTGTTTGCTTGTTCAATCTCCGCTTTTTAAATTCGCTCCCAGAGGGTTTTCTCTTAGCATCGGACATTTTGGTTTCTGGAACAAATAAATTAAAATAAAAGATAATACTGATATCAAAAAAAAAATAATAATAATTGGTATTTTGTCTCTTGTTTGGTAGTTTTGTGTTTGGTAGTTTTGTGATTAATAAATAAAAATAAAAATATATATAAATATGTAATATAAATAAAAAACAAGACTCCAAATCTTTTAGTTTTAGGAAGATACGTTTGGATATAAAATATCGGAAATATCGATAATCGAAAATAGGCCATGAAGTTACTCTTTTACCATATATATATATATATATATATATATATATATATATATATATATATATATATATATATATATATATATATATATATATATATATATATATATATATATATATATATACACGAGATGCTTAAAGTTGGTTAAAAATTCTAAAAATAAAATTGAGTCTGGAGTCTCCAGACTCAATTACTTTTCTTTTGATACCACACAAGCCATGTTTTGATCTAAACTCTAATTTTTGAAATCTACCCCCACCCTTTTTTTGGCTTATGTCTGATGGATTTTATTAGTTTTTAAAAATGAAAACAAAAATTAAAACACTTACCTTCACAGAAGCCAAACGCACTGGACAATTTGCACAAGCACTTTTTTAAAGCTTTTTTGCACTAACAATTTAATTTATGTTATTTATGATTTTTCTTGTTGCTTTGGAGCTTCAATTCAAAGTCTGAAGCCAAATGGAGGTATTTTGCAACTTTTTAGATATTTTAGGAGGAGTTTTCCTTCATAAAACCAAGAGAAATCAGTCTCTACTCAGCAACGATGAGGGAAAGGCGCTATATGTTTTTGCAAGATAATTTATATATATATATATATATATATATATATATATATATATATATATATATATATATATATATATATATATATATATATATATATATATATATATATATATATATATATATATATATATAGAGAGAGAGAGAGAGAGAGAGAGAGAGAGACTAACAGGAATCAGTGTCTTCTCAGCATTCATGAGGGGAGTGTGTCAAATATTTATGCTAGATTATTTTTTCAAGATCTGTCTCAAGAATTGTCTTTTTACCCCCCCTTGCACTCTATTTCACATTCCCCCATCGTCAACCCCAACCCATATACGCCCTCGAGTAAAAAAAATTTTTTTTTTATTGATATGATATAAGAATGATAAAAAAATATTCTTTACTTTTTAGTGCATTTTATAAAAGCCTGTAACTTAATTTTTTTATCAGTTTATTTTCATTTTCCATGATTTTGGCGCCCCTAGATAATTGCGCTCCGGGCGGCCGCCCGGAGCGCCCTACCCTGGGGCCGGCCCTGGTAGCAGGGATATTTAGCATCCCTTCCTTGTTCTAGCAAAAAATTAATAATTTTTAAGTCAATACATGTGATCCACTCGAAGTGCGTATTTTTTGATAAATTTTAAACTTTTCCTATGTGCTCATACTTTTTTTAAAAAAATTAATTTCATTAAGTTCCCAATCGGTATTGAGCCATATAGATTACCATTATAAAACTATAGAAGCTTAAGGCTTCTTTTCGAACAGTCTGAAAAACAAGCGCCAATCATTTGTATCATAAGACTCGACCCTCATCTATTTTAACAAACAGATATATCGAAGCATTTGCTAAACTATCTTCAGTTCTAAAATATTTAAGACATTCTTCACTTTTATCTGAAAAATGAATTGCATGTGTTTGAAGCAAGCATGGTTTTTCCTTTAAGTATTGAAGCTAAAATTTCCTCAGCCTTTTTCGGGAAATTTAAAACCCTTACAAGATCATTCAACTCGACCTGGTTAAACTTTAGCAGATCGTTTTCACTTTCAAATACGTTTGGATCAAAACTTTTGTCTGACTCCCAAGAGTGCATAACAATATCTTCTGGAACTTCTTCATTTTTAATTCTTGAGATGGCTAACCCTTATATTTGGAATGGGAATCTCATTTAAATGCAGCACAGGTCATATCACTGTGTCGAAATTTGGGTACTCTTGCCACACCTGATTTGGAAAAAAAATTGTAAAGTTTTTACAAAAGCAACGGGAGATCAATTGCTTTTATGAATTTTAACCAAAATTAACATCCAAAGATTCAACATTTCTATGTTAAATATTTGAGATTCTTAATATAAAAATTTTCTGTAAATTTTTCTTACGTACTTATGTTACATTTACATTTAGATAAGTTACAGTATACTATAGTGCCTATACATACGTAGTTTTATGAAATCATAAACTTACCATCGTAACTCCAATTAGTTTTTTTGAATCCAAACCCTTCGTTTAAATGTGGCAGTCTTTCAATACGTATTGTATGTACATGCTTTATGTGGAGCCCACGATTTATCTTGGTTCCCCAGTTTTATGCCAAAATGGGATAAGTAAGCTCTTTTTTCGAAGACAGTTATTTTAAATTTGCTCGTTGATGTGGAAGTGTAAAATTTCCACATATATAGCAGAAGGAATCAGGGTATATTTTGCATTTTAACTTTCTAGAGGATGCACCGGAGTATTGAGAAAAAAACCTTTTCATGAATATGATGAAGGAGTTGAGGTGTCTAGCATATTCAGAATCTCATAGAGCAAAATCGATTGAAAATTCGTGCTCTGTGTACACAAATTATTTATTGTGAAGTATTAAATCTTTTTCAATAGACAGAAAATTGAAATTTACACGGTATTTTTTATTATTATTATTATTATTACTGCTTTTGCAACAGATTTAGTGATTCTTATAGTTTTTAATCAAATAATATATATTTCAGATATATTAAGATAATAAACAGCTTAATAATAATAAACACATTTATAAATGTGTATGTTCATATAATGAGTAACACCATAACCAATAGTAACACCTCAAAATTATTGGAGATTTAAAATGAGGAAGAAACGTTTGAACTAATTTTTATTGGGATTAGTAAAAAAATATATCGTAAATTTTGTATGAGTGTATGCAATTTTACTGGTTTCTGACTTCAAATGTTTCTTACAGATTCGAATTAAGACTCCGATTCCAACTCCGACTCCGACTCCAATTTCGACACAGACTCTGCAATCTTGACACAAACTCTGAAACTTATGTTTGGAGGTGATGTAGCCGAGAGCATTACAAATGAGTTTTTCTGAAAGAACTGGAGATGTTTTATGCAGAAAGAAGATTTGCTTGAGCGAATTATATTCAGATTTTCAAGATGTTTTCCACTGTGTTAACTTAATTGTTTATATTTTGGCTTAATAAACTCAGTTTGGTTGACAATGATTTTTTACTTGAGAAAAATTTAAATCTAACTAGGATGAGCCATTATAAAAACCGGCAGCTGAATTGTGCTCAGTTTATATTTAAGTACCTTTAACCTGAAAGAGAAGGGTCGGATTTAGAATTACAATTATTAAATAATTTAGGACAGTTACTATGATTGGTTTCGAAGAATGTTGTCTCTTGAAGTTCTCTAATATTAAAATAATGTATTTAAGAACTATAGGGGTATATTACAGTAGAAGAGTCAATTGAAAGGATAGTAAGGAAGAGATGAAGAAGAATAATATGTAACCTCATACATTTTGAATTCAGAACTTTAAAGTCTTAGAATGAAAAAAAAAAAAAGCTTACAATTTGTTAAAACGTCTAACGCCTTGAAGGTAATTTGAAAAAGTGCTATTTTAAAACCGGCGGCTTGTTCAGGCACTGTCAAACAAATTTACCCTATATGGTAAACTTTCGTGTCAAATGCCACATTGATATAAAAAACAAACCAACTTTATAAACCCCCTGTGAAGGAGAATTTCTCCAATATAAAAGAAAACAAATTAAACAAAAGTTTATAAAATAGATAAAAATAGTGAAAGCATATAAATAGTTTTTATACCATTCGATTATATCGAATGACAATTTTTGCATTTTTAGCTATAGAAATTTTGACTGACCCTTCTAACTCTCTTTATTTTTATTTCCTTATATAAAATATATAGAAAATATGAATTTGATTTATTCCTTAAAAATTAATTCCCAACTTTTCATTGAAAAACTCAAAAATAAAAGCGATTGTAAATTGTTTTTCTTTCCTTGACCCATAACATTTATTTAATTTGGAAGATTGATCCCATTGATCGATTTTTAAGTTTTGAGCTTCGGATTCGACGACATTTACTTTCATTAAGGTTCTGTATCAAAAGAGACTCAGTTTCTGCCTGGCCCATACTAATATTGTGTATAAAAGTTAATTTGCTATACTCAACTATTGGTTCTCTCTTTTGATTCCATGTTTGATTCTTGCCGGGTGATGTGATATTCTACACCGAACAAGCCAAAGCTCTATATGATATCAGCAGAGAACAGCACAAAAATTTTCAATATTAACGTATCGATATTTCATAACCTTATTGATAGATATTTGTATTCCACTACTGTCAGCGCTACAATTACCTTTGTATTTTACATTTTTCCAAACTTTACCTTAGGGTCTTACCTAGGTAAAGCTGTTGAATGACTTATGAATCAAAAAAAAATTTTTTTTTTTTAAATTTTGGTATTTTTTTAAAACTTATTATACAAAATCTGTAATTTTATAATATTTTTTTCAGAGAAAATGCATATAATCATTAATTAAAGTGAATGTTGGCTATTCTACTCCTTCCTTACAATTAAATAAACCTCAATTGAATTTATATCTAATTTTCTTAACCTAAAATTTTGGTGCTTTTGACCTCTTAACAAATTTAGGGCAACCCTGGCCAGAACCCTGGCCCCAGCCAAATTCCAACCCCAGTCAGTTCCTAACAGTTGGTATTTAAAAAGATTGAGTAAATGCTTTGTAATAAAACATTCTAATTTGCATTACATTTTGAAATTTTCAGATGTTAAATTTTCGTGTTTAGAATTTTGATCTCATCAATCTCTAAATAAATAAAGAATTGATCTTTCTGTGTAAAAGACCTGTGTTTTGTATTCTTAAAATGAATGCTGTATCATTATCATGCAGAAAAGAAAAATTAATTAATTTTGTGACATAAAATGTAATAATTTATACGAGAAATCTTTTAAAGTAAATTATGAATTGCACTTATATATTTTTTATCATACTATCTTTCTTTATATTGTCAATTAATTCTACAACACACTGGTTTCTTAATAATGAAGGCAAAATACAAGCACAGGTAAGCTATATATATATATATATATATATATATATATATATATATATATATATATATATATATATATATATATATATATATATATATATATATATATATATATATATATATTGACAAACTATGAATGTGTATTATTTTTACACAAATATATATAGCCCCATAAAAATAAAACAAAAGTTAAAACTGTTAACAAGGCTTTTGAAAAGACTGAATGAGGAAAGGCAGGTATCTTTCCTCATACAGGCTTTTTACTTTTTATTATTAAAATTAAGTAAAAGAGAAAAGGTTAAATTGCATTAAAGAATATTGAAAAAAATCATTCCTTGTGGAAAGTTTTAATCAATAATAATAGTCATTTATTAGATTTCACATTGTTTTAAATTTTTTTTTCAAAACTTTCCATATTTGTTAAAAATCTCAGTGACAAAATCAATTAACAAATCAAATATTTGATTGAAACTGTAGCCTTTTCTCTTTTATTTAATTTTAATAAGAAAAAGTAAGCCTGAATGAGGAGAGCCAGGTATTCTTTCAAAAGCTTGGCTTACAGGCTTAATTTTATTTGCTTCATTTCCTTAGGGGATATATATATATATATATATATATATATATATATATATATATATATATATATATATATATATATATATATATATATATATATATATATATATATATATATATATATATATATATATATATATATATATATATATATATATATATATATATATATATATATATATATATATATATATATATATATATATATATATATATATATATATATATATATATATATATATAGAGAGAGAGAGAGAGAGAGAGAGAGAGAGAGAGAGAGAGAGAGAGAGAGAGAGAGAGAGAGAGAGAGAGAGAGAGAGAGAGAGAGAGAGAGAGAGAGAGAGAGAGAGAGAGAGAGAGAGAGAGAGAGAGAGAGAGAGAGAGAGAGAGAGAGAGAGAGAGAGAGAGAGAGAGAGAGAGAGAGAGAGAGAGAGAGAGAGAGAGAGAGAGAGAGAGAGAGAGAGAGAGAGAGAGAGAGAGAGAGAGAGAGAGAGAGAGAGAGAGAGAGAGAGAGAGAGAGAGAGAGAGAGAGAGAGAGAGAGAGAGAGAGAGAGAGAGAGAGAGAGAGAGAGAGAGAGAGAGAGAGAGAGAGAGAGAGAGAGAGAGAGAGAGAGAGAGAGAGAGAGAGAGAGAGAGAGAGAGAGAGAGAGAGAGAGAGAGAGAGAGAGAGAGAGAGAGAGAGAGAGAGAGAGAGAGAGAGAGAGAGAGAGAGAGAGAGAAGAGAGAGAGAGAGAGAGAGAGAGAGAGAGAGAGAGAGAGAGAGAGAGACTATATAGGAAATCATTATTTTGTACTTACTGGTAATTGAACTTTCCATATAAGAAACGTGTCTAAAGATTCTACTTGGTTTGTAGCTGGTTGTGCTATATAAACACTAAACAAGAAATTAAAATGAAAATTTTGTAACCAGAGCATAATGTTGTTTGTGTGTATGGCAAAAAGCCGTGAATTTGAGATTTCTGGGAGACTTTCATTGAAGAAATAGATTATTCAGATTTATGCATCTTAATGCCCAAATAAATCATTTTTATTAGTCAGAAAGTGATTAACATGTTGGGTTACTGAATCTCTTGTTGTTGTAATAACTTAGCTCCATATGTAACATCTTCAGGCAGACTTCACATTTTTCAAAAATGATTTTTTTCAATAAATTATAGTGAACAATGGGACATAGACTTGAAACCTGCATTAAAAATATTTTGAGCCAGGCTTTGAAATGCATGTAAAGGAACTCTTAAGATGAATTGATTTAATAATAATTCATTTTTATGTGTGCCTACCAACATGCATATATATTTAAAATACTACACCATAGTGTTGTACTATGAAGCTGATTAAAAACTCAGAGAAAAGGTTTGAATATATAACTTTATCAGCTTTGAAGTTTAAAGTTTTCCTTTCAAGATGATATTAATATGAACAAAAAAGTATTTGATTTTTTTTGTAATTTGAGTTTGAAAAATAAAAATTAATTATATTTGGATTTATACACCAGAATAAGTATTATGAAAACTAATTGAAAGATGATATAAAAAATGAAACTATCAATTTTGTAGCTTTATGTTTACTTTTTCAGAAGATATTATTTTAAGCCTCCAAATATTGATTCCTTTATAATTTTAGTTTGAAAAAGTAGAAATGAGCCATATTTGGATTTTGATATCAGAATCAGTATTATGGATAAGGATTTATAATTTTGCTAGTGTTAAATTGAATACCAGGACAACTGAGCCACAAAGTTTTAATTGTAAAGTTTCATTTTTAAAAAAGTTATGTTGATACAAATATTTAAAAAAAAATTTTGAGACAAGTTTTTACAACTTTGAATAAAATTTTTATTGCCTTGTTCAATCTTATAAATTCCAGTAATTTAAACTGAAACTGCTATGTTTCAGTGGTATTTTTTTATTATTATTATTTTTTATAATCCTTTCAATTTGCAATGATTTTATTTAATCTAAATAAAATTTTGTAACAATTATTTGCTTAAATTTCATAATTGTCAAATAGTTATGCATAACTGGAATACTTATAAACTTTTATTAAAATAAATTAAAAATAGAAAACATCATATTAAACATATAATCTTAACAAAGGGTTTATGTTTGTGTCTAGCTTTACATTTGTCATATTTTCCTTGTTACTTTTACCATAGATGGATTCTATATATCAGCTGAGAAGACCTTATGACTTTCTTGCATTAATACAACAAGAAGAGAGAGCCAAACATGTTGAACAGTTAAAAAAGGAACTTCTTGAGCAGAAAGCTCATATTGATAAGAATGAAGATAAGGTATGTTAAATCTAGCATTTTATTCACTCAAAGGCCTTAGCAATATTCTTGACTATATTATATGAAAAATATTTCTGATAATTTGTATTAATAAACTATGACATTATGAGTGTTAGATTTATGACTATATGACCCTTAATACATTGCTTGATTATATGTGCTATGATATACTTGTTTCTATTTTGGCATAACTTGTGAATCAAATTGATTTATAATATTGTATATATTATATATATATATATTTATAATTATATATATATATATATATATATATATATATATATATATATATATATATATATATTATATATAAATATATATATATAAATATATATATTATATATATATATATATATAATACAATCCTTGGTTTAACTCTACTTTTTCTCATGCAGTTCGCCACAGGGATTACCATAGTCTTCAAACAGTAGAAACTCTATCAACTTATATATTTTATTCCCGAATCATTCAAAATCAATTCTTTGTAATACCAAAAACTCATTTCTCCATCGTAAATGAAATAATCTTTCTGGTTCCTCTTCCTCACGCCCCCTTCTGTCATTTTGCAAAAAATTCTTTCTCTTTTCCTCTTCTAGTGGCTTCTAATGGCACAATTGCCATTTTATCTTCAGCTAAATCTGAACTTTTTGCTCAAACTTTTGCCTCTAATTCCACCTTAAACTCTTCTACCCCTCCAACTCATTTCTGCTCTCTCTGAACTTAACACTAAGAAGGCCTATGGTCCTGATGGTATTCCTCCTGCTGTTCTCAAAACATTCCATTTGAACTTGCACCCTGCCTTGGTAAACTATTTCACTTTTTTTTTTTGTTTTTGTTTTATTTCAACTATCAGTTCTTGGTGGAAAAGTGCACTCATTTATCCTGTGCCAAAGAAGGGGGACCCTTTTCAACCCTTTAACTATCATAATATTTCTTCAACTTCCATTCTTTCTAAAGTTTTCGAATCTATCCTTAACAGGAAGATTTGGAAACTTCTCAATGTTTCTAATATTAACTCATAAATAGCGCTCTACTGGTGATTTTCTTTCCCTCCTTTATAACTCTTGATTCTCTACTTTTCGGTATTTCAGGGAAACTTTCTTTATAGTGCTGGACATAACTTATACCGTCGATAAAGTCTGGCACAAACCTTTGATTTTGTACTTACCCCTTTCAGATTCTACACTTTTCTCTGTGACCTCTCAGATTTCGTTTTTGGTCGTTATATAGTAGCTGTTGTAAACAGCCACTGCTCTACCTTTATATCTATAAATAGTGGTTCCTCAGAGATCTGGCCTATCCACGATTCTTTTTCTACTTTTTATTAATGACCTTCTCTCTATTACTTCACCTTTTCACTAATATTGTCATCATGGAGCGACCGGGGCAACGGTCCCGACCCCGGTCAACCCCAGTTAAAAATCGGAAAACCAGAGTTAAAATGGCAAATTTTACTTATTAATGGTGGATTAAATCAAACAAAATATAAGAAAATTAATATTTTTCTTGTTTTTTTTTTTTTATCATTTTCTTTTTCTTTTCTGTTTCTTTTGACCGCTACTCTACTGCTAGTGAATGTTCATCTTTGTGTTTTGATTTTAGATGCCCCTATAAAAATTTGGTTGAAATTTTTTTACTTGGGGCATCCATAGGTTCTTTTCTAATTTCCTGGCTGCAGATGTTATATTTAGCTATTTCGAACCTATCCTGAAACATTGTAAATACTCAAGTAGTGCTAAAGCTGATCTCTTAGCCATAGTGACTGAAAGTATAAACATAATAATTCTGAAATACTGTATCAAAATGAAACAAGTTTGAAACACAGCAATAAAATAGCAATGATATGTAATTTTATATCTTACATTTTTTCAAACTTTAACTTAGGGTTTTACCTAAGAAAACCTGTTGAATCACTATTGTGAATCAGAGAAAAAAATTTCAAAAATTTTTGTACTTTAAAACTATTATACAAAATTGTAATTTTCTGAAATTTTTTTTTGGAGAAAATTTGTATAATCATTAATTTAAGTGAATGTTGACTATTCTACTCCTTTAGGCAACCCCAGTTAGATCCCTGACCCAGCAAAATTCCAGCCCTGGTTGGTCCCTACCATTCATTATTCCTTTCAGTCTCCAACAGCAGTTGATTGATGCAAGGAGGTTGGAGCAACTAACCTCTGATCTTTTTCGTATTTCATATTGGGGCATGGTCATTTTCAGCGCCTCAAAAACTTAATTCCTCCATCACTTCACTCAACACAACCAGCAACACAACTATGACATCTTCGAAAACACTCAGCTCAAACCTTCATCCGTCTTTAATAAAATCAGTGTTTCTTTTTCTTGTGATCTTTCTTGGAAAGATCACATTACTTCTCTTTCTCTTTCTAATCAACCTAAATTCTGTTGTTCCCCAACTTTGGTGGAAATTGGCAGATAGTAGAATGTACCAGCACAGATATACTTTAAGTGTTGGGGACCAGAACTCTTCGTTTTATCACCACCAGACTAATAAGGATTATAGAATGAATTTGAAGATTGCAAAATTGATGCTTAGGATCAGTGAATTCGACAAAAGAAAATTCATAGAATATATATGTAGAAAAATTGTAAAGAATTTTAATATTAATGATAAACGGCCTTTTTATTTTCTTAACAGGCGAAGCTAAAGCTTCTTAAGCTTGGTTTAAATAGTGTGACGTAATGGGTTCTAATATTTTAACTCTTGACTTCGTTAAAATATTTCTGATTCATTTTAATTGACACCTGAAAGAAGGAATACTAGATGTCTTTTTAAAGCTTGTGTTTTATTATTTTATATGGTTTCATGTAAACTTTTTGGTTTTATTTTATGTGGTTTTATGTAAACCGTTTGGTTTTATTTTATTGAGAAAAAGTTACATTTGTAATATTTTCTTGGGGAATTAGTATTTGTAAATAAGTTCATGGTTATCGTGATTATTAATTTTATATATATATATATATATATATATATATATATATATATATATATATATATATATATATATATATATATATATATATATATATATATATATATATATATATATATATATATATATAATATATTATTTTTTTTTGAAGGATACTCAGCTAGAAGAACGAATATATCGTACCTATACAGATTGTATATTGGCTGGAAGACCTCTAACTGAATTTGATCTTTACTCAAGTTCAACATTTGACCTAAAATCTATTGGTATAAAGTAAATATATATATATATATATATATATATATATATATATATATATATATATATATATATATATATATATATATATATATATATATATATATATATATATATATATATATATATATATATATATAAAAGTTTTAAAGTCTGCTAAAACTCTCACAAACTATTTCTATATAGAAAATTGAATGTCCGCTATTGAACTCGAACTGGCAGCCTTTAAGATGGTAAGTCTTGTGCAAAAAACCACTAAGTCATGGTGGTTCAAAAGGAAATCACATTGGAACTGCTCATGATCTACAGTCATGACGTCAATCCCAAAGGACTCTCCCGACCGCAACTCGAGCAAAGGGCAACAAGGTCAAAGTTGGAATCCATCACTCGCAGACAGTTATATAGGAACTATTTCTATATATTTTCTATATAGAGATAGTCTGAGATTTTTAGCAGACTACATATATATATATATATATATATATATATATATATATATATATATATATATATATATATATATATATATATATATATATATATATATATATATATATATATATAATATATATATATGTGATGGATTGGGTGTTAATTTCTAATTTGTGGATGCGGGTACGGATGTTGAATTTGTGTGAAGAGCGGATGCGGTGCATGTGTTGAATTTTCAAAAATACCGATGCAGATGCAGATGTTGAATTTTCGAAAAGTGCGGATGCGGATGTGAATGCGTATGCCATCACTAATATATATATATATATATATATATATATATATATATATATATATATATATATATATATATATATATATATATATATATATATATATATATATATATATAAGAACTTCTTAATCTAATTAAAAGAAAGGTTAAGCAATTTCCACATACTCATTTATACGATGTGAACGTTTCATACAGTATATCCGCCTCCAGCCTTTATAAGATAAAAAGCCCTAGACTCCACCTTTTCAAGAAGAGCCACCACAGATGTATGATGTGTTTCCCATACTATGGCGAACAGCATTCATATAAAGAGCAAGCAACTGGGGTGGTGTGAAGAAATTCTGAAGGCGCCTCAAAATACCTAACCTCTTAGAAGCTTGTTTAGGAAGAGAAGTAATGTGATCTTTCCAAGAAAGATCTCAGAAAAAGAAATACCAAGAATATTAAGGACAGATGAAGGTGGTAGTTGTGTGTTTTTTGAAGAAGATATCATAGTTGTGTGGAAGATTGTGTCGAGCAGAGAGATGGAGGAATTGAGTTTTGGTGGCATTGAAAACAAAAATGCTTTCTCTGCCCCAATTTGAAATGCAAGATAGATTACGGGTCAGTTGCTCCAAGGCTACCTCTCTTGCTTCTATTAACTGTTGTTTGGGAGAGGTGTCTTTCAAATTAAAAAGAGTAATAAAAGGTGGAGTCATCGGCATAGGAGTGGATAGGAAATGAAGCAAGAGAGAGAAGGTTATTAATGAAAAGCAGAAAAAGTGTTGGGGATAGGAAAATTTGGAAATCAAAGCTTTGCGACAGACTCTATCGAAAGCTTTCGATATGTCCAGCGCGACAGCAATAGATTCTTCCGAAATGACAAAGAGCGGAGGAACGAGAGTCAGAGAGAAGGGAAAGCAGATCACCTGTAAAGCGTTTCTTACAATAGCCATACTGGCGATCAGAGATAAGGAAAGAAGAATTGAGATGTTTCCAAATCTTGTTAAGGATAGATTCAAAATCTTTAGAAAGAACGGAAGTTAAAGAAATGAGACGGTAGTTAGAGAGTTGAGAGGGATCCCCTTTTTTCGGCACAATCTAAATGAGCTCACCTTTCCAATAAGAAGGGAAGATTGAAGTAGAAAGACATAGACGAAATAGTTACCAAGGAAGGATGCAAGCTCTCAAGCACAAGTTTTTAGAACCACAGGAGGGAAACCATCAGGACCGTACGCCTTCCTAGTGTTAAGCTTTGAGGGAGCAGAAAAGACGTCTTTAAGAGAAATATATATATATATATATATATATATATATATATATATATATATATATATATATATATATATATATATATATATATATATATATATATATATATATATATATATATATATATATATATATAGTTAGTGATGAATCGCATGTCATATTTTCTCATATGCGGATGCGGGAGGTAGGGAGGGAGGATTGTGATTAAAAATAAGAAAACAACAGCTGCAGAAATTACTTCTAAACAAAATATCAGTCTTGAAAATTCTGTCAGCACAAAAACAATAAAGAGGAAGTTCAATAGGTTGAATATTCTTGGGCGTTCTGCAATCGTCAACCCCTTTGTAAACAACATGAATGTCAGAAAGTGGAGTGAGTGGTGCTATACTCTTAAAGACTGGACTGCCGACCATGAAATACATTCCTTTACCAGATTAATCGACCTTCATAGTGTTTTTCACTTAGTCATGAAGTTAGTAAATTATTTTAATTCTGAAATGACTGTAAAAATTAAGTTGGCAACTTATGTGAAGATAAAGGAGACTTGCCACCTATGGGATTGAACCATCGCATACTGTGACTGAGAAACGAGGTACTCATTGCTTCACCATTGAGTAATTCTCAAAGTCTTGGTCTTCCTATATATAAATGATCTTTATTTCCAACATTTTTTGCGGGCAATGTATTTGTTAAAAAAAAAAAAAAAAAAAAAAAAATTAAATATTGTTTTAAGAGAAATTTATTCTTCACAGAGAAAAAAAGCAAAAGGGAAGTCAGAAAGGAAAGAAACTAATAATAAGGTTATAAGTAATTATTTGTGGTTAGCTTAGATACAATGTTTTCTTATGCTTGGTAGTTAGATTTTTTGTTAGGAATTACATTGTATATGTAGGAGTCGAGTCCTATGAGCTATAATTAAAGAAGAAATACATTATGGGACTAGATAGTTCAGAGGAGCAGTGTCCATTGTATATGGAGAGTGATGAATCATTTCAATGGCCAAAAATATTTTGGGAGAGTATGTGAGAGTGGGAGAATTGGTAAGGTAAAAGTCCTATTCATATTTACTGTTTTTATCTCCTAACCTTACAGCTTATCCTATATATCGGCTTTTGGAGCACATTCTCTTGTCTTGTCCTTTTTATTAAATCCTAATTTGGAGTGATTACTTTTAGGCTAAAGCTATTGTGTTCTGACTCATTATTGTTAAAAAAGATTGATATTTTTTATTTTTTTATTCATGTTCAGGGTTAGATGTACCCCTTGGACACAAATATATGTTATTGTATTGTATGACTGACTGTGGACGATTCCCTTGTTTCTGCATTCAATCCTTGAGTGGATGAAGTCAATTTGAAGTATCATTTTGTCAGCCATAGTCTGACTTTCAAGAGGTGGATCGAAAAAGAGCGCTTCTAAAAGGGACTACTTTTGATTGAAACATTTTTTTTGTATAGTTTTCCATAGTAGAATGAAAGTAGCTTGACGTAAGTTAGCTTTAAAAACATCCGCACTAAGCATCCAGTTTCAGTTTGTGGACTGGAATTATACTGATATCAGACAAATATTTGTTTTTTGGAGGATCCCATAACCGACATAGGTGGAATCATGAAGAGTTTCTAATGAGAAAACTCTGAATAAAACCGGGAACCTTTTTTTTTGTACTGGTCATAATGGTCTGTGGTTGGTTTCTTTAATTAATGAGAGCTTCATGTTTTGTTTTTTGTGCAAAATGAAAAAAAATAATTATACACTAAATTTCTTCATTTGAATTTGATTCCAAGATTTAATAAATACAATTTTAAGAAAAAGCTCGCATATATTGATAAAATTGTCTTGAGGCTATGTGTTGTAAATTCTTCTTATTCTGTTGATGCAAACTACTAACCTTCTTCCATAATGATGATATAGGTCATATTAATATTTCATTACGAAAATTATAGTAGAGTGAGAAGTAATTCAGTGTAACTAATGTAGTTTCAAGTATTTTTTTTTTGTTATTCAAATCAGTTTGGTAATTTTAATTAGTTAAAATTAATTAGTTAATTTTTTATAATTATTTTTAATTAATTTATGAATTGATATTATTTTTGTATATTTATAATGTTAGATGAAGCAATATTTTTACTCCTAGAGAAACATTGAAATAAGCATTTTTATATGTATTTTGAAGCATTGAAGAACATGTGAACTTTGAAGCTACAGTTAATAGTGAAAATTTACAAACACCTGATTGTCAGTCTTTTACAGAATTACCATTCTCTATGTTTCTTCTGGAGCACTTAAAGGTTTGTATAACTAATGTTAGAAGAATAAATAGTATGGTTTCTTATCAATTTTTATGTCTTATGTTGCTTATATTGAATCAATTATTTAGCAGTTTTTGTATAAACAAATTGTGAACTTTAATTAAACTTTATAGCTTCAATGAATAAGTAATATAGATAGTCTTATTTATTATTTCAAATATAGAACAAGAAGTGTATTATGAGAATAGTTTTTTACTTTTTGTAAATTCTTTAAAATAAAACATAATTAAAATTATATTTTTAAGTTGCTTGCTTTAATTAACAATAATTTAATATCATAAAAACTATCAAATCTATAAAAACCAGATTATGGTATTTCAAATTGGAAATAATGAAAAATTAATTTTAAGGGCATGAGATTTAGGGAAAATTTGACTGCCCTTCCTGAAGAAGAAACTCCCCTGAATGACGAACAAGATCCCAACATATGGGGTCATCGGGTGAGTGAAGGACTTTCAAAAAATAAAACGTCATGGGTGTTATATACTTTAGCGTCCCAGTACTGGAGAATTAAAGGAAATACTCAGGAAGCTGTTGAATGTATTCGACGAGCTATATATTTCTCTTCAAGGTTTGCTGTTACTTTTGTTTATTTTTTTTAATTTCTTTTAATGGATTTAGATATATTGATTTTAATGGATTCATTTTTATAACAAAAAAAAGGAAATGAATGAAACCATTGATAATAAAGAGATTAAATACATAGTTTATGGAGAAGACTTAAAAGACAGGAATGTTGAACAGTTGAAGCCTTAAATTATTAGTAAATAAATGATGTACATTTTTTGTAACACTGATTAATAGATTCTAAACTACTACTCTTGTTGTTATGTCTTTTTTCTTTTTTTGTTTTTTGCTTTCATGTTTAACATGACCTTTTTATCATGTACAGTGCTTCAGAAGTTTGCATTGCTTCTTTATTTCTTACCTTTATTTGGTATATTTTTTATAACAATAATAACATAAGAGTATTCCAAGCTTATTATTATTATTATTATTATTATTATTATTATTATTATTATTATTATTATTATTATTATTAAAACAATTGATAACAACTTTGATTGACTTCATGGTCGAAAGCCAAAATTATTGTTGCAATTAACCAAAATTAAATTATTATTATTATTATTATTATTATTATTATTATTATTATTATTATTATTATTATTAAACTTTGATAGGGAATACCGATACGTAGTATTATTTCATCTTGGAAACATACTTCATAGAAGTCACGAGTCTGAAGATGCAGCTATAGTTCTGCACATGGCCCTTGATCATTACAAAAGATCTGCAGCGATTCACGAAATACTCGGATGCGTTTACGCAACAGTTGGATATTACAATGAGTAAGGTTTTTTTTTTCTATTAAGGTAACATTAGTTAAACATTTAATTAACTTAAAAAAAAGAAAAATTTGTTTGTGTTTAGAAATATTTTTTATATAGTTATATTTTTTCACCTAAATTTTGATATATTTTGCCTTTCTTGTTCACAATTTCAGGACATATCTGAGTTAGTAATAACTTATTTGCTGGATATATTCTTAATTTTATTTAGCTTTTGTTATTCCATTTTAATATTTTATATTTTGTAAAGTGAATTGGATTTTTAAATTCTTTATAACGAAAGGAGATGTATTTTTGTGCAAATTTAAATTATTTTTTATAACTGTGTCTCTGAGGTTGAGTTTTCAGTGAAAGAATTTTTGGAGAATTAATTTTATTGTTCGTTTATGTAACGAAATATTAAATTAAACTTTGTCACATTTAAGAACTTATTCATCTCCCTCATTTTCAATGTAAAGCAAATGACCTCTATTAGATATAATTTAAGAGAAGGACTGACTTCTTTTTGTTCAAAAATTTTTTAGATTAATAAATCTTTTATTAATTTAATTTATTAACTCAACATTTTCAAGTAATTTAGGATATTTTTTCTAAAAATTCCTTTTCGTAGGTTTATCGACTATGTTAGCAAGTTTTAAATGACTTCTTACATTGTTTCATTGTGAGTTTAAAATATTTAATATTTTAATTGCAAAATATTTATGTTCCAAAACCTATGATTAGCATTTAAGAAAATTTTAAATTTTAAATGGATAATCCTAATTAGTAATAATTAATTATTATTATTAGTTAATGTGTTACTTTTTCTGTAAAGCGTATTATTTTTATTTTTTTCTTTTGTTTAATTTTGCTTATATATATATATATATATATATATATATATATATATATATATATATATATATATATATATATATATATATATATATATATATATATATATATATATATATATATATATATATATATATAGATCTGTATTATGTCTTGAAAATGCTCTTCATATATCTTCTAAAGATGAAAACCTCAAAAAGTTAAAACATGCTGTCCTCTGTCATGCCCATCTTGAGAGTGCGTTGGAGAAACAACTTCAGTAAGTAAAATTTCCTTACAAAATTTTGACGACCATAAAAATAATTGTAACACACATACACACACGCACACACACACACATATATGTACCAGAGTTCAGCTTTTAAGACCAGTTCAGAGTCAGAATCGGAAGACAAATTCAAGTTAAAGTCGAAAGTTATTACAAATCCTGTTGTAATTAAAATATAAAATACTTAATAAATTATTGTATCAAGTTTTTGCACCTAATAATAATAATAATAATAATAATAATAATAATAATAATAATAATAATAATAATAATAATAATAATAATAATAATAATTAATTAAGTACTCCCTATGTAATAAATTCTATAATCGGAAATGCAACAAAAGAATTACTTTCACTTACGCAGAAAATAGATCTTCTCCTTAGGGTTCCATGTCTGGTATTAACGGGGTATATAATTATAATTAATTACTAATAGTGTCCTTTTTCAACTATCTAGACCAGGGGTTCCCAACCCTTCTTTGCTTGTGGACCCTCCTCAGTCCTAACTTTACGAAAATGATTCCCATGTACTCATGTAATGTTCCTAAATTAAATATTTATTTGTAGATTAGTAAAAGCACTAATTGGACCCCCCCCCCTCAAAGCTTTTATGGTCTCCTGAAGGTCTATGTGGACCCCGGCTGGGAAACGTTGATCTAGACTGACTGCTCTCAACGCAATGAAAGAAAGTTAAAACCAGCGGAAAAATTCCGATTCTCCATACTATCCTTGCCAGGTCGATAATATTGCTTTAAAAGATAATTAACAGCTACTCAAAATCTAGATAATAAAAAAACAATGACACTCTTCTTTTTCCATTTTAATAAATTATTTACATAAACCCAGAAGGGATAGACAATCTTGCAAACCAAGAAAAAAAAAAATAATCATTAAACATATTTAAAATTACGAGAAGAATTGAGAACCTATTCTTAATCCTTCTAATAGAAATACTTATGCACTCGTCTTGGTTTTCCTTCTGACTTTTTCTTTTTCTTCTAAACAATGATGAGATCTTTCAGCATTTCAATTTCTCTCCCTCACACATTTGCAATACAACCATTTAAAACAATCAATATTACACTCTTCTCTTTCCCCTTCCTTTTTTCTTTTATCCGTTTTTCTTTTAGTCACATGCTTTGTAATCATATCGTCTTTCACAACTCTTTCTGTTAAAACATCAGCTACTTTTTTTATTTGTATATATCCTCTTGTGATTGGTAGGCCAGATGCCTACCAATCTTCACCAGAGTTGCAGTTTACCAGAATCAGGGGCCAAATAATCAGTTACGGAGTTTGAAAGTGTATAGGTTAAAGGAAGTTGGAAAAACATAAAGTTTTGAGTGTGTTCCAGACTTCACCAGTAGAGTACATGTAAGACTGAGCATAGTGGTTAAGTGTGGGGTTAGAGAGTTGAACAGAAAGTGTATTGCACCAACCCTTCTCGCTGGAGGAGGTATGCGATGGAAGAGTTCAGAAGAGCAGTGTCCGTTCTAATGATAGTATAGAGAAAGTGACGCAACAATTCGTTGGACAGAAAGAGATTGTATAGAGTTAGTAAGAGCAAAAGTGCTATAAGACGAAAAATCCTAGACTCTATCTTTTCGGGAAGAGCTGTATGTGTGGAACCACCCCAGTTGTGTGTGGCTTGCTCCATACAGGGACGATCAACACCCGTATAGAGAGCAAGTTACTTGGGTGACATAAAGAAATCACGAAGGTCCATCAAAACACACAATCTCTTAGAAGCTGGTTTAGAAAGAGATGTAATGTGATCTTTCCATGAAAGATCACAAAAAAAGAAACACCAAAGATATTGAGGACAGATGAAGGTTTGAGTCGAGTATTTTAGAAAATGTCATAGTTGTGTGGAAGGTTGTGTTGAGTAGTGAGATGGAGGAATTAAGTTTTTGAGGCATTGGAAACGACCATGCTTTCACTGCCCTAATTTGAAATACAAAAAAAACGATCACTTGCTCCAAGCCTACCGTATTTGCGTCAACTAACTGCTGCTTGGAGGGACTTCTTTCAAAGTGAAAGGAGCAATGAAGGGTAGAGTCATCAACATTGGATTAGATAGGTGATGAAGTAATAGAGAGATTATTAATGAAAAATAGAAAATGAGTTGGGGATAGGACAGATCATTGAGGAACACCACTATTAATAGATTTAAAGGTAGAGTGGTGGCCATCTACAACAGCTGCTATAGAACGACCAGAAAGGAAATCAAAAAGAAGGACAAATTCCGAAAGAGGGAAGTTTGAAAATAAAAGCTTTTGTGCCAGACTCAGAAGGCTTTTGATATGTCTGGCGCTAAAGTGAAAGATTCACCGAAACACCGAAGAGCGGTGAACCAAGAGTCAGAGAGAAGGGAAAGAAGATCACCAGTAGATTGTTCTTTACGAAAACTATACTGGCGATCAGAGAAGTTTGAAAGAATTGAGGTGTTTCCAAAACTTCATGTTAAAGGAAGATTCGAAAACTTTCTATAGAATGGAGGTTAAAGAAATGGGATGATAGAGAGTTGAGAGGAGTCTCCCCCTTTTTCGGCACAAGCTGAATGAACGCACGTTTCCAACAAGAAAGGAAGTTTGAAGTAGAGAGGTAGAGACGAAATAGTTCAACAAGGCATGGTGGAAGACCAGAAATTTCAATATTAGATATGCATGAGTTGGAGGGGGTTGAAGGAGTAGAAATAGCTCCAGAATCATCTAAGGTAGAGTTAGAGGAAAAAATTCGAGCGAAGAGTTCAGGTTTAGTAGAAGGTAAAATGGCAGTTGTGCCAACAGAAGAAACTAGAGGAAGGAAAGAGGAAGAAGCAAAGTTAGAGTTGACATTTTTAGTAAAATTCCAGAAATGACGAGAGAAAGAGGAAACAAAAAGATTTTTGCATTTACGACGGATAAAAGAGTTTTTGGTATCACGAAGAATAAATTTTTCACGATTCCGGGATGAAATATAAATTGAATGAGTTTCTGGAGTTTGAAGACGACGGTAATTCCTGAAGTTGGTATCCTTGCGGCGGATAGCGTGAGAACAAGGTTTGTTAAGTTTAGTAGAAGGGAAAGAAAATGGAATGTACGCCTCCATTCCTGAGAGAATCACCTCGGTTATGCGCTCAGCACATTCAGAGGGACCCCTCCCACGAAAGCAGTAATCATTCCATGGGAAATTAGAGAAGTACAACCGCAAATCAGACCAGTTAGCAGCACCGAAATGCCAGAAACGTCTCCTCGCCAAAAGGCGGGGACCGTTCTTGCGGAAGACTAGAAGAGACAGAAGAAGAAACGGAAATAAGAAGGTGATCGGATGAACCCAGAGGAGGGAAGAGTTTAACAGTATAAGAAGAAGGATAAGAGGTTAAGAAAAGAACAGGTATGTTTGGTTCATCACCAAGACGGTTAGGGATACGGATATTGAGTTTCACCAACTGCTCAAGGTTGTTTTGGATGGAAAAGTTATAAGCGAGTTCACCAGCTGGATCATGAGAACTAGATGAAAGCCATTGGCGGAGAAAGGAGTAGAAGAAGGAATGTGCTCTATTTTGGAGTTTAAATAGTTAAAGAATTTTTTATAGTCCGTAGAATTTGGAGATAAATAGACAGAACAAATAAATTTAGTAGTAGAATTGCAAGAGAGCTTCAACCATAAAGTTGAGAATTCAGAAAACTCCAAATAAGAGACACAAGAACAGACATCGTTGCACACATATGCGCAACATCCGCCTTTGGTTGAAAATTGAGGATAGAGACAGTAGGAGGCAACAGAGTAAGGTTTCCTGTCAGAGCACTCAAACACCTGAGTTTCGGTTAAGAACGAGAGATGAGGCTTAGAAGAAGAGAGATTGTGTTCGACAAAGGGGAAATTAGAAAAAAGACTGCGAAAAAAAAAGAAAAAAAAAAAAAAAAAAAAAAAAAGACCGTGCACCGGGCAAGCCGGACGTGGGTTCCTGGCGGCACCATCCCCATCATCGGAAGCCGCCAACTCCCAAGTGATGATGGGATGAGGGGTGGATGAGGGCCATTCTTTGGATGCCGCCCTTCCATGCATCTCTGAGGCAGCTTTTAGTTTTGTCACCTGTTTCATTTTAAAAAGGTAATGTAAGAGAAAGCGCTTGTAAATTTTTGGGAACATTTGAAAAAATGAGATGGAGAGGTAGTGGGAGCATAGACACTCCAATATATATATATATATATATATATATATATATATATATATATATATATATATATATATATATATATATATATATATATATATATATATATATATATATATATATATATATATATATATATATATATATATATATATATATATATATATATATATATCACACACACACACAACCACTGTTTTTCCCTTTCAACCCCTTTTGGGAAATTGGACAGGCATAAAGTTATTACCGAATTTTGCTATATATTATCTGTAAAATTATGGACAAATATTCTGAAATTTGAAATATTATTATTATTATTATTATTATTTTATTATTATTATTATTATTATTATTATTATTATTATTATTTGTGTGCCATAGATCTCTGCAACACACTCTTAACGAACTTAGAGCTTATCAAAAGAAACATGATGAATGGCTTAAATTTGCAACAGAAGCTCTTGCTCGAACAAGCTACTCCAGAGATGAAACTTGAATCACGATTGGAATATGAAGAACAAAAAATCAGAGAAAGCGCTGATGGTCGAGGTTGGATTCTTATTAATTGTTTTCTTTTTGTGTTTTATCGTTGTCTATATTGTTTTCTCTCCTTCGTCTTTTCTATCTTCGTTTTATATAAAGAAAAAAAGTTTAAACAAATTTTGTTTATATTTTGTTTTTTATTATGGTATTATGTATAATGTTTATTTCTTGATTTCCCCAATTAGGTCAGGATTGCTTTCAGTACCAACAAGATGGGCACACATTCCTAAGCTGTAACATGCGTCGCGACCAATTAGAGCACCAAGGTTCTTCTACAGAGCTTTTACTCGATTTACAATCACTATTACATACAGTAGAATCGGAGACTATGAGACTCGGGCAGCAAGTACTAAAAAGAAAACCAAATTTACCTTCTTCAGTTCCTTATGTTACTCCTCTTGTGTCTTCCAGTAGAGGAAGGTGTGTTTTCAGTTTGTTTTACATATTTTTGTGAATGTGATTAAGTAAATTAATTCTTCAGAATAGAAGCATTTAAAGAAATATACATCTTATTTAAATTCTCTTTCAAATATTAACATTTAAGTAGTTAA
This sequence comes from Armadillidium nasatum, assembly GCA_009176605.1. NCBI lineage: Eukaryota > Metazoa > Arthropoda > Malacostraca > Isopoda > Armadillidiidae > Armadillidium > Armadillidium nasatum. Next base: position 171,292 of record SEYY01021057.1, read on the forward strand.
GAAAGGTATTTGTTGCAGAATCTTAATGATTTTTGAGAATAAAATCATTTATATTATTATATTTTTAAAATGAATCGATATATTCTTTTGACTATACATAAATAAAATAAAAATACTTTTGTGTGATACCTGAGTCTCTTTTATTATGATAAATAGACCCAAAATGCCTCAGTTAGAGTCGTTCTAAAACCGTGGAGAGCTTTTCTTCAACAAAAGACTGTGATCAGAATTTACGCATGCCTTTATGGGATTCATTTCCTACTGTGTTTCTTCCTTCCGAAAACAAGGGACTTAGGTATGTAAATTTGTTGGTTTTAAACTCTATACCAATAATGATTAAATAATTATTTATGGGAAAGAACTTAATGGAAAGCGAATTTTGTTTTCCAGTCAGGAAATAAAATATAAAATCTATAAAAATATAAAATATAAAAACTCAAATATTTTCTTAAGGAAACCAATAAACAATTAATGAATTTCATTGTGTTCTTTGTATATTTTTTCTTATTTCTTATTTTATGTTTATAAATCACTTACGTACGCATAAAATTATTTGGTAAAAAATGTAAATAAATATCAGCACAAAAATATTGAAAACTTTAAACTTTTTTCACCTTTATATAATCATAAGAGGACAATTTTATTTTATTAAAAAGCAAAGTTCTCCTATAGCGTAGAAACTTACAATTATTCATTTTATAATTGCATATCTGTAAAGAGAAAATATAATTAATTAATTAATATTTTATTAACCAATTAGTTAATTGTAATGAATTAAGAGTATTCATGCAAGACTCGAAGAATGTGATGATAATGTCATCCAAGTAACCCCCATTTAAGAAAAGGTAGCAGGTTATGCATAACTGTTTTTAGATAATTTAAAATTGTAATTTACTCCGATACAATTCAATATAATACATGAAATCACAAAAAAAAGAAAAAAAAAAAAAGAAAGAAAGAAAAAGGTTTTTTTAATGTTTCTTGATCGAGTAGTATTTAATTAGAATTATTTTGAAACGAAGATATGCTTTTATTTCATAGATTGGTTTTATCGTTTTTTCAGTGTAGATGATTTGTTTCAAGATATTGACGTAGTTTTCGATGAAGATCTTTCACCAATATGTGAAGCTCTTCCAACTTTGGTTGAAGAGGTTGACAGTATTCCAGGGATCAGAGAAAGGGAGAATCTTATTTCTACTCAGCCAGATT
>SEYY01021057.1:177500-192500 GCA_009176605.1 Armadillidium nasatum
GGAACAAAAATGTCTATCTGATACTGTGGGAGATGAACAGGAAGCTGCAGACACATATAATATATATATATATATATATATATATATATATATATATATATATATATATATATATATATATATATATATATATATATATATATATATATATATATATATATATATATATATATATATATATATATATATATATATATATATATATATATATATATATATATATATATATATATATATATATATATATATATATATATATATATATATATATATATATATATATATATATATATATATATATATATATATGCGTAGGGTATGTAAAACCCTCCAGTTTAGTATTTGAATTATTAGGTTGGGCCAGAGCATTCTTTGGCATTTCAGATTTTGCATGATTTATATCGGGTGATGTAAATCAAATTTTTTTTTTGGATGTTCAGCAAAATCATAATTTTTTGTTTGTTTATTTTTTGTTTTATAAAGGAATGGTTTGAAATTTTTTTTTTTTTTTTTTTTTTTTTTTTTTTGAGAGAGATTATATTAAAATAGAAATAATTTTTGTTTTGTTCGAGATATAAAAATATGCTTTGAAATTGAATTTTATCAGATTGTCAAATATTAAAATACAGATAGTTAAATTGTTTAACACTTCTTTAATGATATTTTATCTTGTGCTTCATACCGTACTGAGACCAAAGTATTTATATTCAAAGATGTGTTCTGAAGCAGCTTATTGCTGTAGGTGGCAATAATGACTTTATAAATAAATTAGATAAAAATAGTTAAATTGTTTTGGAGAATAAATTGAAGTTTCAAGCAGGATACATGAAGAAACTTCAAAAAATATTTCTCTTTGGAAATCTTGTTATATTGGTATTACCCGTAAATTTCGATAATTGTAGAAGTAACACTTCCAAAATGAAATTGAGAGTGATGCTTTTTGTTTAATTTATACTTTTCAAATACAGTAAGACTGGCAGAAGAACTAAGGCTGTTCCTATATGTAACTGACAAATTACTCGTATATCCTACATTTGTAAGTAAAAACCTACGTTTTGAAGGAATGGAGTGGGCTTAAAAAAAGCATCCTTTAAAGGATACCGATGATAACACCCCGTCCATTCCACCTTTCATAGCTTGGAATTTTGCGAGCTTTGGTAATTTTAACCATTAGTTTCTCTCTTGTTCTGAAGATGCAGCTAATGAACTTGCCCTTCAAGTCACTATCCATTACAACGTGAATAACTATCGCAACTTCCTACTCTCAGGAGAATCTAGCATACTAGACCTTTTTGTTCCATAAAACCATTTTTTATTATTATTTACTCTTTACTTCCTCTGGGTTCCTGCTACCGTCTTCTCATTTTTGTATTTTTAATGGAAATAAATTTTCTTTATTATACTCCAGTTTCTTTCTCTTCAGCAAAAACTTGTTTTAACTCTGCTTGTTCTCATGTTTTTCATTGCACGGTGCTGTCTTCAGGAACTACAATCACGGTTAAATTCTAGAAACTGAAACTTATGCTATTTATATTTCGTTCCAGAACTGAGGTAAATCTATTTTGTCCTAACCAAAACAGTTTTCTTCTTAGAAAGGTTCTTTTTCTTCTGCTCTTTCTGGAAATGTATTTAAAATATCAACTTTGAACTTTTCCACTATTTCATGTTTCTTCTTACGGCTCCATAGTTGTCTTGCTTTCTGTCAATACTAAGTTTTCACTCAATCTTTTACTTCTAATTTCTATGTAGACTATCATAATTTCATCGCAATTTCTTCTAAAGATAGGTTAGTTATTTCGTTTCCGAGTAACAATTTTGCCCTTTTTCCTTCCTGAAGTGCCCAGTCTTATTTCTTCAGCATCTATTCTATCGAAGGTTTTATATGCTAAATCGAAGATTTATAAACATCTTAATCCTTCCGATCTTATCATAGATCACCGGTAGTTGTCCCTTAAGAAATTCTCGTCTGTTGATCTTTCCTTTCTCTCTAATTCTGCTGTTCTCTACTTTTCAACATCTCTGTGAATCTTTTGTTGTGACGTCTTTCCTATAATCTTTTCTCAGACTTCCTTTCTGAGTACTTTGTAACGGCTATTGTAGTTGAACACCATTCATCCTTCATTCTTTATTTCAAAAGGTATCTTGTGCTGTTGCAAATGGCTGATGCTATTTAAAAGAGTTAGAGCAACTGATCACTGAACTTTATTGTATTTCTTACTGGTGCAGATGGGTACTTTCAATTCTTTAGGAATTAAGTTCCTTCTTTTTTTTGTCCACTGTACGAACCATTCTCCATCATTTTAGAAAACACAGAACTTTGAACTTTCGTCTCTCGTTAATAGTTTTTTTCTATTTTGCGGAGATGTATTGGAAGTTCCACATTTTTATGCCCTAAATAAACTTTCAGAGGTTAGTTATGTTCGTTAAGAACTATTTCATACCGCACTAGTTGCTTGCTCTATCTCTCTTTATGAAATAGAATATGAATCATCCTAATGTGGTTTATTTATATATTCGTCCAAAACAAGTCTAAAGGCAGTCTTGTTGCATAATGAAAATAAATTTGCATCACTTCCAGTTGGACACTCGGTGCATCTGAATGAAAATTATAAGGATTTGCTCTAATTCTTAAGAAAATCAAGTATGAAGTTCATCGCTGGATGGTGTGTGGAGATTTTAAAATTCTAACCATATTATCGAGCCAATAGTCAGGCTATACAAAATATTTCTGCTTTTTGTGCTTGTGGGATAGTTGAGCTAGAGACCTTCATTGAGTAAAACTATCTGGCCACTTCGAGACACCCTAACTCCTGGTGAAAATAATTCATCAAGAAAAGCCTAGTTCTTCGTGAAAACGACCTCTTATCAACTATTCATATCAAATTTGGGACTAATGAAACAGTTTGTTAAATCTCTACCAAAAAATTGGAAAATGCTTCAAGTATCTATGTTCCAAGTTCCCAAAACTCTCTGAGGCCAAGTTGAAAGAGGGAGTTTTTGTTGGACCAGACATACGTAAGCTCTTGTTTGATTCCTTGTTTCTATAGTCCATGAATGAAACTGAAAGAGAAGGGTGGGATTCATTTCAAGACGTAGTGCATAAGTTTCTGGGAAATAGCAAAGATCAGGCTTGCAAAAACATTGTAGAACGCATGCTAGCTGCATTCAAAGCTCAAGGCTGCAACATTTTTTTTACATTCACACGTAGACTACTCTCCTGAAAATTTAGGAGACTACAGTGAGAAAGATTTCACCAAGATGTTAGGGAATATGGGATGTGAATATGATGGGTGATTACTGTTGAATGCTTAAAAAGGAAACTGCGAATACTGGAAAACGAAAACGTACCAGCGTATGAAAGTGAAGAAACAAAAGCTCTACAGGCCAACAGAGTAAAATACTTAACACTTATAAACAACTGTATTTCATGAACAGCAAATTTAATAGTGTTTTTTATAATAAAATGATGCTTTTTTTATTTAGAAGGGTTGTTTCATTACAATCCTTTTTTCTGTTGCAAGAAAACTATACGTAATAGGGAAACAATAGAAGTCATTTTCAGATTCAGCACACCAAAATATATAGTTTTAAAAAATTCTATGCAGGTTAATAAAAATATTTTTTTGCAGATCTGTTATTATTCATACAAACCTATATATATATATTTTTTCAACTAGAGTTTACTTAAAAATTATTTTTGCTTTCTAAAAGAGGAGAGAAGTTTTCTGATGTGAAATGAAAAAAAAAATTTGTATTTCAGATCCATGTTCGGATTGGTCATCGAGCTGAAACTTCAAGTCAGACTTCTGAAAATGATATAATTGAAGATGACCCTCTTCCAGATGTTCTTTTAAGAGTTAAAGAAAAAACTTTATCACAGGCTATTCCGCCTCATTTATGTGATAAAGGAAACAAACTTAGTGATATGAAGCTTTTTACTTCAACGTGGCTGTCTGTCTCAGCCAAAAATATCGAGTAAGCTCATTGTTCTTACACTATTTGCAGCTAATTTTAGCATAGTAAATTTTATTTTATTATAATCTTCCTTTGTTCAAACAGATTTTTTAAAGTTGTTTTGATATGCTCCATTCTGCACTTATATAAAAAGTAGTTGATTGTTCTCATTTAATGTTGAAAGCGATATTGCATATTAAAGTGAAATGACAAACATATGTAAATGAAAACCTAAATTGATCACTTGTGCTCGCGATATAGGAATTATCTCAATTATTTTAAAGTTATCTTAACTCTTAACTTTTTTATTAATCTAATCTTAGGAGTTAAATTGTCTTTGCAAAAAAATATATATTTTTTTCAGTTTAGCAGAATACCTTGTACCTCTTCCTAAGGAAGGAACCTCTTTAGAGGAACCCGTTTGCAGAGAAGATTTTCCTGCTTCGATGCATACGTTCGATCATCTTGCTGGTGTTAAACACCGGTCAAAACTTCCTCATTACCCTGAATTAGGTTTAAAAGAAGCATTTCAGACTCTGACTGACAAAACGCCCCAACAGATGGATCTAGTAGCCACCAGGATTGCTAGATCCCTTAAGAAGGTATTAATTTTTTATATTATTTAATTATACTATACACTATATTGTTTCTTCATTTTGTATTGTTGCTTTTCTCGTAATAGTTCAATTTTGCGACATAGGGTCGAATAAAATGATGTATGGGAAGGAAATCTAATATACGGCTTCTCGAAAATTTCCTTCATATTTTGTTCAAAGGTTTACTTAGAATGTATTTGTTAAATATACTAGAAGTAAAGCAGCGAAAGCCATGGTACTTTTAAAACATTTGAGAAATACGAATTCAAGTAAAGAGAGAGGAATTCTTGCATCTTTATAAAAACCATCACTTGTTTAAGAATTGATTTATTTTTACTTCTTCTCAAAGACCAATGCACAGTCTTTGATCTGAAAATATCAGGGTATTAGACTTACTGTTGGAGTCCACTGCTGTAGATTTTTGTAGTTGAAGACTTCTAAGGAGTTGAAGTTCATAAAATGCCATTAACAATAAAAGGAAATCTGGGCCAAAATAGTAGTTGATGTAGACAGCCACCGTTTATCCTTTAAATCTATTAACGGTGTTTCCCTTTTATTTTTTATTAATTAATTTCTATCTGTTACTTTGTCTCCAAGTGCCAAAATATGATGAACCAAAAACGAAAGATTTTTTAAAAAATTTTTTTTTCGTAGCATCTATCGATTTACCTTGTAAAATTAGATTAAAAATGTATGGACGACTTTTGTACCTTTGTCCCAAATAGATATTGCTGTAAGCCTGTAACCCCTTAACTTATAATTTAAAACTGAAACAATGGTTACTTTGATAATAGGTTAAATGGCACGTCCAGAAAGTAATACATATTACTTTAAAACCTTTTAGCATTATTTGCTGTTAAATGCTTCTTCTTTGAAAGTAGTAATGAATGGTGTTCATCGGTAAAAGAATGGTTTGGAGACGAAGTAACAGATTGAAGACCATTAAAACATAGAAAAAGAGTTGGTGATAAAACAGAACTGTGAGGAACACTGTTAATAGATTTAAAGGATGAACGGTGACACTCTACATTAGCTGCTATAAAATGTCCTTTCAAAAATTTGAAAAGGAAAATATACCAAAAGAGCAAAGTTAGAAGTCAAAACTATGTGCCAGAATCTATCGAAAGCTTTCAATATGTCTAGCGCCACAACAGAAGATTCACCTTTCGATGGAGTATCGGTCGAATGTTTTTTATGGAAGCGTTACTGGACATCTGAGATAACATTAGAAAATTTAAAGTATTTCCAAATCTTGTAAAGATAGATTTAAAAGCTTTGGGAAAACAGGTGAAAGCGGTAGGACGGTAGAAAGGTCAAAGTAGTTTCTTTTAAACAGGTTGAATGTGTGCACTCTTCCAACAGGAGTATAGGTTGAAGTTTATAGGCAGACGAAACAATTTACCAAGTTAGGATGCAAATTCGTAAGCACAAATTTTGAGGATCACTAGAAAGGATACCTTTATGGAACGAACGCCTTAAGCCCAGAGACAACAAATATAACATCTTTGGAAGAAATAATTATATTAGGCAAAAATGAGTTAGAAAGAGTTTGAGGAGTAATAGCTTCAGAATCGTGAAGAATGAAATTAATGGTAAAAATTTGAGCGAAATGTTTAGATTTAGCAGAGGTGAAGGAAGACAACAGTGATTCCGTTCAAAAGAAACTGGAAGGAAGGAAAGAGAGAGGAAAAAAAGGTATAGTGGAATTATTGTTGCAAAATGACAGAAATGGTTATACTTTCTACTGTGAAAAGAATTTTTAGCATCACAAAGAATATATTGAAGACAATGGTCATTTCTGAAGGCATGCCCTTGTACGGGTTAAACCAACGTTTATTAGTTTTAGCTGATGGCAAAGTAAATTGAATGTAAGCCTCCATTTCAGAGAATGTTACCCCGGCTATGCGATCTTCACATTTCGAGGGACCCCTACCACTGAAACGGTGATCATCCATGAAAAGTCTAACCATATAACAGTACCAAAGCGCCAAAAAAGTTTTATCACATGTGGTGAATTCGGAGAGAGAACAGAATGCTGAGATTAGTGGGCTATCGGAGAAGCCCAGAGGTTGAAAGAGTTTGTTTAAGGAGAAGGATTAGAAGTAGAGGAAAGATCTAGTACCTTGGGATATATATATATATATATATATATATATATATATATATATATATATATATATATATATATATATATATATATATATATATATATATATATATATATATATATATATATATATATGTCCGAAACGTCTAACTATTTATCATACTGATTATTAAAGTTTATCATTCATATACATTATGTTGCTTCCTACGCTGTTAGCATTATGCTTCATAATATATATATATATATATATATATATATATATATATATATATATATATATATATATATATATATATATATATATATATATATATATATATATATATATATATATATATATATATATATGAATGAAAAACTTCTTGGGTAATTGCAACGGCTGCAGCCTTGTATTGGAGAGTACTTGGAAATGGTCATCGTGCAATTGATTGTTTGCGAATTGCCCTTCATTATGCTCCAAGAAATATGAAAGACATTCCTCTAATTTCTATGGCAAACATATTTCACAGGTGAGAAAATTACGTCTTCACTTTGGTTGTAAAGTTAAATATAAATTTTTTAAATATACTATTAAATTATTTAAGAAATGTAGTAAAGTTCATTGAACGTTTACAAATCATAGAAAGACTCGATATGCTTTGAAGTTTTTGTAGCTTAAGATATTAATTTTTTGTTTTGGAAATCATCTGCCGTAGTAAGAAAGCTCTCAAGATATTTAGAATTTAACAGTAGATAGAAAGGTTATATAGTATCTAACTGGAATGTTTTTATTCTTAGTTTCTTTTAAATTTTATTACTATTATTGAAATAGTTTCTTGAAAAATATTTGTAAACTTTTAACATTCCAGATCCGATTTATTAAATAATGCTTTGATTGTTGGAAGTATGGCGCTGGAAATATCGCCTAATTTTGTTGTAATTCACTTCACTATGGCAAATATGTATGCTGCAAAGGTGGGTATATATATATATATATATATATATATATATATATATATATATATATATATATATATATATATATATATATATATATATATATATATATATATATATATATATATATATATATATATAGTTTAATTATAGTTTTTTATTCGGGTCTTCTCGGCCATTTCTACATCAATCCGTTAGTCACTTGTGGTTTTTCCCGCATCTTTATCATTTTAGGACTTGAGTACAAATTTTTATTCTATTTTTTAATTTTAAATTCGAGACGAGCAACTTTCCTTCCTTATTAAAATAGTGTGTAACATTCCCTTACATTTCTCTCTTTACAAAATATTTCCCATCCAAAATTTTGGCAGCTATTGTATGGTTATTACGCGCACTCGTCTATTATTACTATTCATGTAGTCAGCTTTAAATTTAAGGTGCCTAGAATGATCTCTTTATATGATTTAATAACAGTTTTATTTGAACATCTGTGATAATTTTTTTAATTATTTTTTTTATCCCAGGGTGACTTTGACAAGGCAATCGCATTTTACCAATCCACTCTTTCTCTTCAATCAACTTTTGAACCGGCTAAGGAAAGGCTTAGAGTTATTCAGTGTGCCATTGCAAATAATGACTCAAAATTGTGATTGTTATTTATTTTCTATTTTAACTTCACTCAATTTTCATACAGAAACGTTAATTCTCAGGTTATACTTCTTTGTAAAAGATTGGATTATTTTTTATTACTTATTAGAATTTAATTGATCAGATATTAAAAAAATAAATTTAAATTTGATTTAAATGTTACACCAAAGACTTTGAAGCAAAATAAAAATAAGTACAAACTCATTATTTTTTTTATTGAAATTAGTGACATTTTGTGTACAAAAATAATAAAAATTGAAGAAATATCACAAGCGTGCTACTAAAATATCAAAGAAAAGGTTTCCATCCAACCCAAAACCTTCCTAAAATATTTGGGTCGGTAGCTTGGTCTATGAGAATGTCAACTTGTTGAGATACTGTAAGTTTCTCACTTTCCAAATTTTTAAATCTTTCCGACAATCCTTTTCCAATGATGATATCTTTTAATTCAGACACTTTCTTATGTCTTTTCACATTATTATTACAGGAAATAGCAGAAACAAAAATATCCATTGGGTTTTCCCCATATAATTTCTTTCTAAAATCTTTCATTTTACTCTGAGAAAATTCATGAAGTTTTTCGGATTCATTTGCACCACTTATGCTGGATACGAAATATACCCAATCCTTGGTTGGTTCCTTCACAAAAGCTTGAACAGCAGCAACAATAACATTCCGCTCCTTTCTCAGCGCTTGAAGACACGATATCATAGTTTCTCTAAACTGTCCTTTAATTCCAAGTGGCTGCATCACATTAATAATTTGATTTGTCAATCGGAATGGAACAAGCTCTGGAATGGGTAAAAACTGAGTAGCAGTTTCAAAATGATGTCCGAAGTCGATTCCAACAACATTTCCACTCTTTTTATTCAATAAAATGTTAGAAAGATGACGATCTCCAATACCCAACAACCAATGAGATATGCACATCGTTGCGTATGAGGAAATGAATGAACTTCGAATGTAAAAAAATCCCTCGTAACTTACAGATAATTGAAGTAATCCTCTTCTCATCAAGTCCCAGGGAACTTTGTTGACTATATTTTCAAACTTACGAATGCATTCGTCTTTTTTGATTAAAGATGGCCCAAATTCCCAAGAACCATTTTTAAAATACTCGCTACTTGCATCTTCAAATGATTTTTTCTCAACATCTGTCGCAAACATTGTCATAAAAGATATAAAAGGCGTAGTCTGTCCAACCCATTCCAAAATTCCGAAATCTACTCGAAGAGGGATCACCTGATAAGTTATCAATGAAGGTTTGCATGAAAGTCGATTAGAACAATTAGAACTGTAAGTGTTATTCATAAGTGAAAATAGATTTTCAATTCTTTGATCGGTTCGCAAATCTTCCCCATACTTGATAAGAAATGAATGCTCTTTTTCATCGCTGCCATTGATAGTGATTCTCATTGGAACCCTAAGAGACTCCATCAATAATAAATTTTGATTGAAGCTAGAAATTTTTATATGATATTCTGGGATAGGCTTTGATAATCCTTGATACTGTCCAGGAGTCTCGATTTCATCCCTGTAATTAGAGGAATTAAAAGTAGCAAGCCATGGAGAATAATCATTTAGATTTCTTGAAAATTTTTTAATATTCTTCATTTCTAACGAATCATTCATTTCTTTTCTTCCTTTTAGTAACATATCAACAGACAAAGATTTTAACTTTTCTCCATTCTGACTAAAATATTTTACAAAGACCTCGAATGCCTTTTTCAAAGGCGCATCATGCTTTAAATATACGATTCCTCTTTCACCGGATGAGTTTTTCAATTGTCTTGGTGGCTTTAAAATGTTGCCGCATTCTTTTAAAGAACGACACATTGCTTCCTTGTCTTTTTGTTTTGCGATTTTACTTAATTTATCCTTCAGTTCTAAATGTGGAAGATGAACCAATGATAAAGCAGCAATAAAGTTATATATTAAAGAATGTTTATCTAAAATACATTTAATTTCTTCACATGATTTTTTTGCTTGCAATCCATATGCGCCAGTAAAAGTGTAAGCCTCTTTACTTACTTCAAATGGATAGATAACGGCTTGAGGATAAGTTTCAGCTAAAAGTTTAATTATTGGGAGCAAATATTCCCCTGGAGCTTTATCTAAGTAAATGAGTATATGACTTATCCATAACAGAAACATCCAGGCAGGAACTCTCTGGGATTCCTTCAAAAATGAAATTCCTAAATTAGTATTTTGCTCTAATAAGTAAATCAATCTTGGAAAAGTATGATGAGCGTTCTTAGAACCACTTGACATCCCTTTTAAAATAAACCTAACATAAGCATCTGTAAATTCATCGTCCGTTTCATATTCCTTCCATTCTTCTAAGCAACTTTCGTAGAAACTGGCAATCGTTCCATACAAATCTTTCTTGTCTACATCATCACAACCATTATTAAGAAGTATATCGGCTTTTAATAAAGCATTATGGCCACATTTTAAAAGAGAAGAATACCACATTTCTTTCCTCGTGTGACTTACATCAAACTTTTGAGAAAGGACTTTCATAAATTTGTCTTCAGGATTCCACTCATCCTTTAAGTCACGGATTGCTTCACAAATATTTAAGCATAACAAACTTTCTTGCAATAAGTATCTGGATTCAATGTACGATGAAGAATTGCTGCTTAGGTAACTGTTAATTTTGCCAAGATATTTGCACCAGGCCTCTATCGAGTAATGAAGTTTTCCATAGGAGTCCTTTAAATTACCTCTCATAACATTCACTTCAGTTTTCAAGAAATTTAATTTACATTCCATAAATTCGTCTTTTGGAATATTCTCCAACTTAACTAAATGCTGCTGAGCTAAATGTGGATTAGAATTTGCTAATGATAAAGTTACCATGGATATTTCAGATGAAATATTTACTTTATTTAGGAACTCAGAATCCGAAATGAGATAAGGTTTAAGGAAGTTGAAATACAACTTTCTAGACGACATCGTAAATTGAGTCTGCGTAATATTAGTATTTATTTCACTTTCTACTACACTCCATGAATTAACGACATTCTTAATATATTCTTCTTTCTTGTCGTCATTAGAATGAGAATAAAGCTTTAGGAAATCTTTTAATTCTGAGAGAGCTTGAACGATTTTTAAATACTCTACCAAAGACGTTGAAGAAAGGAGAGAACAATGCAGAAATCGAGATAAGAAAGATAGTTGAGATGTTCGCAGGAGAGATCTTGCCAATTCAAATTCCTCTTGATTAACTGCCAATACACTCGTTTGTAGGCCCAGCTCAACTTCTAATATTGATCTGCATCTATCGTTTTTCCTCGACTCGTTTATGAAATTACACAAACCTCCATCATCTTCTGAGCCTTGGAGGATCTTCATTAATTTCGCATTGACAAGTGATGGCAAAACGAAAGAGGAAACAGACTGAGGAAGTTTCCACACTTTATTCAGTCTTTCACATCGATCATTGCCATCTGAAAGAAACCTTTTTTCGATAAATTCCTCAACCTTATCCCACTGACCAAGATTCTCCGCAGATGTAATGAACCACTCTTCCCAAACTTGTTGCTGAAATCAAGAGAGGTAAGAGTTAAAAAAATTAAAAATATTTTTATCAATAAAAAAAAAATGTTAAAATAACAAAAAATGGAAATAAAAAATAACATTAAATCCACCGTTTGTAGGTTTGATTACAGTAACAGTATGATCTAATACACCCCGAGAAGGCGAACGGGACATTTTATAAACCCTGAAAAATATTTTAGAATTTTTTTTCCGACTCTAATCAAAAACTTAGCCGTGCTTCCGGCCTTGCTCTATCTAGAAAATTGGAATCCAAGGTTTACTGCTCTGAAGATCTGCTTAATAGTTCGTCTGTTAGTCCAGATAATAAATATTCGAACAAAATTTTTAATAAAATAAATTCAAACCCTGTCAAATACTCCGTTTATACTACGTGATGATTCGTTTCACATATATAAAATGACTGTGTTGTAATAATTAATAATAATTTTAATAATAATAATAACAAGCTCATATGCGTATCCCAAAGGGATACGCTTATGTTCTTGCTGACAGAATATTAAATTATATATATATATATATATATATATATATATATATATATATATATATATATATATATATATATATATATATATATATATATATTATTTTTTATTTTTTTTTATGAAATTCTTTTACTTTTACACGGTGAAGGCTAAATATTGGTCCAGAGGCCTACCAAATTCCACCGGAGTTGGGAAAAATTATTAATATAATTAGATGGTGGACGTATCCAGACAACGGCGTTAAAGTTTGCAAGTAATAAAAGTTGGGAATTTAGATAAAGGGAGTGTTGTTCCAGTACTTTACCAGTAGATGTATATGTAAGATTAGATAGCGGTTAATTTGGGGTCATATGGAGAGTTGGATAATAACAAGATATTGCAAAGGATTCCAGACATGTGTTAGAAAGGGTAGTCGTGTCACCCAGTTTTTCAATGTATTTTAGGTACAGTCATTACATTTTAGTTTTGTCCAGAATAGCAGTTTCGTTGTAAAATAGGATTTTTAAAAAATCTGAATACGCAAATATCAATTCTTACAGTCTTAGAAAGGAGATTGAAGAATTCAGCCCTTACAAGTCAAGAAATAATGAGATCATTTTAATCCCATACCATTTCATCTTAAAATATTAATGCTGGAACACAACAACTTATGAATGTGGAAATCATACTCCATAACAGGGATGAACAACCCCTATTACAAATGTCTTTAAAATGTGCCTGCTTTCAATAAAATAATTTTAACGGTACTTAAACATGCGGTATTTTTTGTTTTCTTGTACGTTTTAACTTATGTTCTCTTTTGCTTCTTCAAAATTTTTCCTACTAAAAACACTAGAATAAGGAAGCATAGAATATGGCTTCGAAAGCTTGTGAAAAAAGTTGATAATTTTTTAACGTTTTTAATGTTTTTAACTAGGTTGTTTAAATTAATTTATGTTTTATTAATCTTTTTAGTAGTTTTTAAATAATTTCGGGAATATTTTCACGTAAAATTTTGGAGTGCGGTTTAAGCATAACATTTAGTGTGTGTGTGTGTGAGTGTATGCATTTTAAAATACAGGAATAAATTAGGGTAAATTCAATTAGGTAACATGCAAAAATAAAGGTAAAAGTTCCTATAAAGGTATGACAAAATGTGCTTAGTTTTCCGTCTGGCTGACTCATTGACTGTGTGTGTCCCTTACGTGTTTTTTTCGTTATTGAATGTGGAACGTAATTACCACGTGTATTCATACTCTGAACTAGCTGACATGCATTTAATGTATGAATGTACGCTGCAATAGTTCTGCAGCAAGAACGTTTGTACCAAGATAAATATTCAAACCGAATTTGTCCAAGCGCAAAGTTTTTTGCCACTATTCATCAACGCCTGTCTGAAACAGGTTATTTGCAGTCCAAAGAGCACACTAATGCAGGCAGACCCCGATCTACTAGGACTGTTGATTTAGAAGAATGTTCTTAATGAAATATCTGAGCATCCTGAAAAGAGCACGCGAGAATTGTCACTACAGTTTAATTCGAACCAATCTAGTATTTGGAGGTTACTGCACGAGCAACAGTTACACCCACGTCCAACAGGTGCATACTCTATTGCCACGTGACTATGCTCCTCGTGTTATTTGTCAATGGTTTTTGGACAAATGTATTGACCCAAACTTTTTATCGAAGGTTTTATTTACCGACGAGGCTCACTTTACAAGAACAGCTATCGTTAACGTTCATAACGAACACATTTGGGCAGACGAGAATCCTCATGCCATCAAACAGAATCGTTCACAACATCAGTTTTCAGTAAACATTTGGGCAGGAATTTTAAATGATCATCTACTTATGTTCGAGCTTCCTCCCAGGCTTAATGGCATAATCTACTTAAACTTTTTGAAACATGAGCTCCGTACCTTGCTTGATGATGTACCTCTTCAGTTGCGCAACAACATGTGGTTTATGCATGATGGGGCTCCTGCACACTTTAGTGCTGCAGTTCGTGAACACCTGAATGACACCTTTCCCAATCAATGGATAGGTCGAGGTGGCCCAGTTCAGTGGCCAGCAAGGTCACCAGACCTAAATCCTTTGAATTATTACCTCTGGGGACATTTAAAGACCTTACTATACTCTTCTCCAATCGACACCGTTGAAGACCAACGATTAAATGTTATAAACGGAATTGAAACGATCAAACAGACTCCTGCAATATTTGAACGGGTCCGACAATCGATGAGAAGACGCCTGGACTCGTGCACTGGGAACGACGGAGGTCATTTTCAACATCATCTTTAGTCTTTTGATATCATTTGTAGGTGCTTTAGATACAGTATATTTATGTTGTACAAAATTAAACTTATCATTCAATAATAATATGTTTATTTACACCTGCTATTCCGAATGAGTTATTTGTACCTCAAATACTTTTAACGTCCGTCATTTTTAAATTTAGAGTTTGTAACTTACTTGCTTTCGTAGATACAAAATATTTAGTAACAAACACATACAAACAGCCAGACGGAAAACTAAGCATATTGCGTCATACTTTTATAGGAACTTTTTACCTTTATTTTTGAATGTCTTATCAGTTACCAAAAAGTTTTACCCTAATTTTGAATTACCCTAATAATATATATATATATATATATATATATATATATATATATATATATATATATATATATATATATATATATATATATATATATATATATATATATATATA
>SEYY01021057.1:197500-200000 GCA_009176605.1 Armadillidium nasatum
CTGGTTCATTTACTCTCTCTACTTTCTTCTGTCGCATGTGTTGCTTCTCCAGTAATAATATGCCTATGGGTTCCAAACTGTTTCTCATGCAAGCTGAAGAAAAATGAAACAAGGAAATTAAATTTTAAATATAATAATTTACCCAATGGGAATCTACTTTGAGGCATTTAAATAAACTCTCACAAATCCAACTGAAACAGTAAGATCAAAATAGCGTTTATAGAAAATCCCGTATGAACATAGATATTTTAATAAATTCCTTCTCTTTAACTAACAAGTGGTATTAAATAGAAGTTTTTTTTTTTTATAAAGAAATTTTGCAATGAGAAAAATAAGAGATCTCTCATTAAACCGATATAAAGAAACAAACCGTAAATTTTTTTGCGATTACGCATGAGAGTAGTTTTGACACTGAAATAAATTAGAATATGCATCAGAATTAAAAAGAAAATTTTGAATAATTATGAAAATAAAAATCAACCATTGCAAGATTTAGAAATCATTTTTCATTTGAGTAAGAAGAAAAGTGTATTAATATATAACAGTAGTCTTCAGAAAAATATGCATTTATGGAATTGATCCATTATTTTGAATTCCTCAGTGGGTTTAACTATAACCAGTGATCCAAATTTTTTCCACGGATAATGTTCTACACTATCCTATTATTATATTAAAGATATAGCTAATATCCCACAATATTAAGGAATCTTAAGAATACTTTAATTCTTAATGTTAAGCGATGGTTACCTTATAAATTCAGAAGTTTATTACTTGTAAAGGTAGCAAATCTAATATGGAGTTGCTATCGAAGATTAATTGGGCTAGCTTTTCTGTTGTGAAGACTGCACGAAGTGCGCGCGTGTGAATGCAATTTTGTCTATAATATTAATAGGAACAAGACGTCTAATTTGTGTATATTTCATTGCAGAGTCTACAATACTGTATTTATGAAATATTGTACTCGTATTTGTTGAAGAATTTTGAAAAAATTTCTTTGTTGAATTTTGAATATGATAATGATGATGATGATGATGAGATGATGATGATAATGACGGTGATTGGTATTTAACATTAATATCAGTATTTGTAGCAGATAACCCTTCAGGTATTACTAAAGAATATATAGACTGAAGTTCGGTGTGATAACATTTGAATTTTATGATATAGAAGTAGCTTTCACGTATCAATTAATCCCAGCATAATGAATGGTATAGAGGTAATTAGAAAGAAGTATTCAAAACTGTGTAAGAATTGAATAATTTGGTAAGATACTGATAATGGTTTGCAATGACAAAGAATTATAAAACTGACGTAATTCACGGTTCGCTGTCTTCAGTATTATTATAATATTGTTTATAAGCGATTTAAAAGTTTAAATTTGGACTGAGATAAAATTATTACATTTTAAAGAAGGCATAGACAATTAAAATGTAATGAATAAAGGCTATAATTTACAGTATTTAATGTGAATTGACACCAACGCAGATAGGTTAAATTAACAAGAAAATACTTTAAGACAATGAGAATGTTGAATATAATTATTTTAGTTATGTTAGCATGATATTCATATTACAAAACACACCAAGAAGTCAGTTGAAAGACAACAGAAATCCTATTAAAATAAAAACAAAAAAACTGTCAAATATATTACTATATATATATATATATATATATATATATATATATATATATATATATATATATATATATATATATATATATATATATATATATATATATATATATATATATATATATATATATACACAAGGGGAATACTAAGTAAACCGACAAACCTAGTGACGTACCAAAACATTGTTGGGGGAACAAGTTCCCTTAAATACACATTCAGGAAATGCACGATAGAGGTAATACATATGGCAAAGACATGCCACACCCATAGGAACAAACATAAGAAAACAACATCAATGTTACAATATTATGTTATTAAAATACGTGGCAGGTGATGGTGGTATACATCACAGTTCCTCTCCTAGGAAGTGTTCGAAATGAGACCCATTTGCAACAATGCAAGCTTCGATCGGCTTGAGAAGGAAATGACGCAGTCTGTGGAAGACATCGGCATGCGTACGAATGTCGTCGAACCGATCGACGATATGTTGCCGAAGAGTATTAAGTTCTTTAAGTATAGAAGGTCTTTGCATACGATAGCTTGCAGGTAACCCCACAAATAAAAATCCAAGGGACCATTTCTGCAATGGCACTGGTGCGCAGCGTCAAATCCAGTTTTAGTGATAGGTAGCATTAAGATACTGACAAACTGGTCTCAAAAAGTGAGTTTCATCATGAATGTACCACATGTCCTGATGAGCTGCCATAGGAGCTTCCTCGAAGAGTGCCGGCAATTCACTCTGTAAGAACCGTAAGTAGGAGTGGCAGTTCAGTGCTCCAGTAGGACAAATGGACCAATTAGGTTGTCGCCAATTCTACTTGCCAACACATTAACCAGAAGTACTAGGATTCTTGTATGTTCAAATAT
>SEYY01021057.1:212500-222500 GCA_009176605.1 Armadillidium nasatum
TACTCGACACAATCTTCCACACAACTATGATATCTTCATCGAAAACACTCAACTCAAACCTTCATCTGTTCTTAATATTCTCGGTGTTTCCTTTTCTCGTGATCTTTCTTGGAAAGATCACATTATCTCTCTTTCTAAACAAGCTTCTAAGAGGTTAGGTGTTCTGAGGCGCCTTCATTATTTCTTCACTCCACCCCAGTTGCTTGCTCTGTATAGGGGTGTTGTTCGCCCCTGTATGGAGTATGCGCCACACATCTGGGGTGGTCCCACTCACACAGTTCTCCTGGAAAAGGTGAAGTCTAGGGTTTTTCGTCTTATCAACTCTCCTGCTCTTACTGATTTTCACCAATCTCTTTCTGCCCGTCGAATTATTGCGTCACTCTCTCTATACTATCGCTATTACAATGGACACTGCTCTTCTGAATTCTCTCGTCGCATACCTCCTCCACTGAGAAGGGCTCGTGCGACTCGACTTTCTACACAGTCTCATCCTTTCTCTGTCCAACTCTCTGACCTCAGACTTAACCGCTATGTTCTTTCCTACATGTACTCTACTGGTAAAGTCTGGAACACACTCCCTTCTTCTATTTTTCCAACTTCCTATGACTTACACACCTTCAAACGTCGTGAATCAGGTCACGTCGGCCTTTAATTTGATCAGGCTTCCGTCTTTCCCCCTAACTCTGGTGGAATTTTAGTAGGCCTCTGGCCTTTGCCCACCAGAGGTGATATATATATATATATATATATATATATATATATATATATATATATATATATATATATATATATATATATATATATATATATATATATATATATATATATATATATATATATATATATATATATATATATATATATATATATATATATATATATATATATATATATATATATATATATATATATATATATATATATATATATATATATATATATATATATATATATATATATATATAATATATATATATATATATATACATAAATGCGTAATAATACAAATAGTGAATACAAAAATAAAAATAAATAATGAATATTACCTTAAAAACACATTCAGTGAGAGGGTATGAGAAGATTGGCCTCAAAAAATCAGCAGATGAATGCGTTGCTTCGAGAAGGATATAGGTAGCAATTGGTAGAAAACAATCGTCTGCTTCACTTGTAAATAGATTCTCCATTACAAATAAAAGTCTTTCAATTATAGATAAGTTCTTGGTCCCTATATATATATATATATATATATATATATATATATATATATATATATATATATATATATATATATATATATATATATATTATATATATATATATATATATATATATATATATATATATATATATATATATATATATAACAGAGAGATGAAATAAATTTAAAATTAAAATGGATTTAGGCCTTTCAATGTAAACACGACCCCATTGGGTTTCCAAAACTAAAAAGTTAAATAAAAATGTAAAATATAACTGCCTTGTGAATAAAAACTTCCTACCCCTCTTCTACAGCTTACTAAATTAAACTTTAAATTTTCAAGAAAAAAAAAAAAAAAACAAATAAAAAAAAAAAAAAAAAAAAATAAAAATAAAAATATAGGCACTAGAAATCCAAAATTGCGAAATCTGGAAAAAGTCTCAACATCAACAATTTTCCTTGTCAATAGGTGGAACTTTCACCCATACATAGTTCAGAGTCTCGACTGCATATATATATATATATATATATATATATATATATATATATATATATATATATATATATATATATATAATATATATATATATATATATATATATATATATATATATATATATATATATATATATATATATATATAATTTACTTTGGATCCAGAAATTTTTAACTGATTGCCTAAGAACTGCGTCTTCATCTTTGGTTCCTTTTAACAAAGTAACTAGGGACTCTTCTGTAAGCATTTCCTCATTCAATCCTTTGGTCACTCTGAAATAAAGGTCAATTAAATCTGTGAAATTAAGAACAAATGCCTACAGAGTTTGACATATAATTTACGTAGCATCATATTTTACATTAATATTACTATTCATTTAATAATCGGTTTCCACTTTTAAAACAATTGGAGTAAGTAACGCAAGGTCAATTGAATAAATTAAAAATAATTATGAAACAATTATACCTTTATTTGGTTTAAAAAACAACACAAGCGGTTTTTAATTTCGTACTAAAAACACTTTTATTACTTTTATTATCTTTTTTTATTTTCTTTGGTATGGGTGAAGAACTGTATCTTCTTCGTTAATCGATTTGGTTTGTAATATTACAAGAAAATTTAACTTTCAACTTTTATATTTGAAAACCGAGGCAAAATATTTGAAAAGAATTTTTTTTTTTTATCTTAATTAACTTTCACCAAAAAATTAAAACTATAAATTAAATATAAATTTCTCAGAGAAAAAGATAAATTTTCAGGTTGATTCTACACATAATTTATGTATTTTAAGTTTCTAGGATTATTACAGAAGTAAGGATAACATTTACAAGGAAAGATGAAAAAAAAGTATAAAAAATATACCTTAAAGATACGAGGTGTACAAAATAAATATATAATACGAAACAAACATAGATATTTAATTAAGAAAAGAGAAAGATAATTTATTAACTTTTTTCACTAATTAATAAAATTAAATATTAAAATCACACAAAAATTAACAAAGGCATACCTGAATTTATCATATATCCACATAAATATTTCATACATAAGCTTTCTGCAAAGTGGAGCACTGTGATGCCTAAAACACAAAATTCCAGGAAGAAAATAGACTATTTGATCAGGTTCCAATCTTGGTAACGATGATTTTACCAATTCTAAAGAAGCTAACTGTGTTTTTGCTTCTCTGAAAAATAAACATTGAGAATTAAAGATGGAAAGAATGAAGTGCGTTTCCTTCTTCTTACATTGCATTTTGTTCAAAGAAAAGTTTACTTTATATCGCGTCTGAAATTTTTTCAACTTACTATGTATATCGGGACTAATATAACTTCCCCATATTATATATATATATATATATATATATATATATATATATAATATATATATATATATATATATATATATATATATATATATATATATATATATATATATATATATATATATATATATATATATATATATATATATATATATATATATATATATATATATATATATATATCAGTAATGGGCGAATCCAAATTCGGATTCGAAATTTTTTCTTGGATTCGGATATTTCAAAATTTGCTGGATTTGTATTCGGATTTGAAAAATCTAAATTTAGGTAGATTCAGACTTGAGAAATTCAAAATTTATCTGGATTCGATTCAGATTCGGAATCGGATCCTTTCATTTAAAGCAACATCAAAATTTAATTAACCTTTATTCTCCAACTGATAAAAATTTCTGGCCTCTTACCAAAAACTTCTGTAAATCTAACTTTCCTCCTCTTATTTGCTTTGACTGTACTAAAAAACCTCTTCCTTCTTCTAATTCCACCCTGGACGATTCTGGAATACTCAAACCTATTTCTCCTCTCAGGTGTTCTATGTCTCTACCTGTACTTACACATGATCAGGTGCATTGAAATTAAGGTCT
This sequence comes from Armadillidium nasatum, assembly GCA_009176605.1. Taxonomy (NCBI): domain Eukaryota; kingdom Metazoa; phylum Arthropoda; class Malacostraca; order Isopoda; family Armadillidiidae; genus Armadillidium; species Armadillidium nasatum. Next base: position 216,115 of record SEYY01021057.1, read on the forward strand.
TGGATGTCATTCCTCTCGTTCAACTCTACTCTCTATGCCTTAATGCTAATACTTTCTCTTTGTACTGGAATCGCTAATATGTTCCGTGAAAAGAAAGGTAGGAGTCCTTATTTATCTAACTATATAGTCCTACAGCTCTCACTTGTGTTCTGTCTAAAATCTTTAAAACTCTATTCAGCTATCATTTCATGGATAATCTGTAATTTTATTTCCTTTTCTCAGATCATCAGAATGGCTTTCGACGCTCGATGTCTACTTATGACATACTCTCCTATCTCACTGAATATCAGAGCCTTGTGTATTTGAGCTTCGGATATCAATAGCTTTTAACACTTTATGGCAAGCGTTACTACTAAGCTACCTTCCTTTGGGTTTATTTCTTCTCTTTGCTTATTCTCTCAAGTCGGTCCATATCAGCACTTGTTAATGAAGCGACCTCTTCCTCTTTTCCTGTTATTTGCTGTGTTCCTAAAGGTTCTGTTCCTACTCCACCTTTTTTCTTACTTTTCATTAATGATCTTCTCAGCAGCACTTCTAACTCCATTAATCACTCCAATTTTATAAGGGTCTTATCTATCCATGTATGGAGTACTGTTCTCTCATCTGAAGGGAGGGCTTCAGCTCTGCCCGTCTTTTGGACAGAGTTGGGTTTAAGGTTAAAAGACTAATAAACTGCCCCCTACTTTCAAACTCCCTTGACTCCCTATCTCTGCAACGTGACTTTAGCACACTATCTCATTTCCTTAGGTCCTATAATGGTAGGTGCCAGATGTAATTGACCTCTAGCATTTCGCCACCATTGACTAGATCTTTCAGCACAAGGAGTGCCATACACTCACATCAATTTTGTGTTAATATTGCAAACTCCAGGTTTGTTGTTTACTGTTGTTATTTTTATTTTTATTTTAACTTTGTATTTTTGCTTATATTTAAAAAATAATAATGTTGAATTCAATTAATTGCTGAATTCTTTGACACTTGGTACTCTGCTATATGGCATTTCTGTAAATCTTTTGCTCAGACACTAGACGTATATATCAAAATTCCTTCGATTGAGCATGGAGCTTTGATTTCTATACTTGCCTCTTTCGGTATCTATCCTTCTCTCTGTGGCTGTCTGTCTGATTTACTTCCCAGTCGTTCTATAACAGTTATTGTAGACGTCCACCTTTCGTCCTTTAAAAATATTAATAGTGGTGTTTCTCAGATATCTGTTCTATCACCAAATATTTTTCTGTTTTTCATTAATGACCTCTATCTATTACTTCATCACTAATCCACTCTTATACTGATAACTCTAGCCTCCATTACTCCTTTCATTTTGAAATCCGTCTCACCCAATAGCAATTATCAGCAGGAGGGTACCCCTAGAGCAACTAACCTCTGATCATTCTGAAAAGATATTTGTTTTCAGTACCTCAAAAACTCAATTCCTTCATCTTTCTACTCGATATGGTATTCCACATAACTATGACATCTTCGAAAACACAACTCAAACCTTCCTGTCCTAAATGTTCTCGGTGTATATTTTTCTTGGGATCTTTCTTGGAAAGTTCACATTATTTATGTTTCTAAACAAATTTCTAAAATAATTGGTGTCCTCAGAGGTTTTTGAAATTTCTCCAATCCACTTCAGACGTTTGCTCTTGATTAGAGAGCTATGCGTTCGTGTATGGAGCATAATTCACACATTTGAGGCGGTTCCAATCACACAGCTCCCCTTGAAAAGGTGGAATGTAAGGATTTTCATATTATCAACTAATTTGCTCTTACGAACTTTCTCCGTATCCTTTTCTGTTGGTGCGTCAACCTCTCAACCTCAATATAATCGCAATTACAATGGATACTTCTTTACTAGTCTCCAGCCGAATACCTCCTCCACACACATCCTACTTTCTTTTCAACTCTCTGACACCAGACTTAACCGCTTTGCTCAATCTAACATGTGCTACTCTTGTAAAGACTGAAACTCATTCCATTTATCCATATTTCCGATTTTCCTTCGACATTCACACTTTCAAATGCTGTCTATCGGAGCTTGCTGGTTTGCAATTTAACCATCTGGAAAATTTCCTAACTGTGGTGGTGATGACTGGTAGACCTCTGGCCTATGTCCATCAGTGTATATATATATATATATATATATATATATATATATATATATATATATATATATATATATATATATATATATATATATATATATATATATATATATATATATATATATATATATATATATATATATATATATATATATATATATATATATATATATATATATATATATATATATATATATATATATATATATATATATATATATATATCGGATTCATGAAATTCAAAAATTACTAGGATTTGAAATATTCAAGCAAATGGATTCGGATTCAAAAGTTCCAGATTCGGATTCGAAGGTTCTGGATTCAGATTCATATTTTGATTCGGGAAATTATAAAACTAGCTGGATTCGGATTCGAGAAATCCCAAAACTAACTGGTTTCGGATTCTATTCTGATTCGGGAAATTAAAAACTGACTATATTCGATTCAGATTCGAAGTTTGCCGGATTCGCCCATCACTGATATATATATATATATATATATATATATATATATATATATATATATATATATATATATATATATATATATATATATATATATATATATATATATATATATATATATATATATATATATATATATATAGAATACGTACTTGGTTTGTAAGGAACTTAATATATTCTGTTCCTTCATATGAGCAAAAATATCTTCTATTTGGGATGAATAACTTACTAAACACTGCAAAACTCTTTCTTTATGTACGCCATAGAGGCGAGGAAGAACAGCCAAAACTCGACCAATTAACCTAAAAAAGAATATGATTTTATTTTAAGAAATTATTCCTCTTGAGATTTCAAACATTATTAGGATGCTAAAATATTGATTCTATATATATATGCAGACCATATTATGTATAACTACTCCGTTCCTTTTGAAAAGCGTCACTTTGAACTAAAAATACCTGATGAGAGAAAGGTGGCCTTGAGTCATATGATCGTTAATATCTTGTATTAATAGTACAAATTGAGGCAGAGAAAGTATATTCGTTCTTGACGTCTCAAAAACTAAATTCTTTCAACTGCGAACTCGACAAAATTTTCAACTCAACTAAATCATCTTTCTCGAAAAGGTTTTCTTTGCTTAACAATTCTGGAATTTCCTTTTCTGATAATCTTCCTTGGAACGATCACATTGCTTATACAACTAGAAATGCTTTTAAGTGGCTAGGAGTTCTGAGCCCCCTCCAGAATTTTTTCACATCAACCCAGTAGTTTGTTCTATATAAAGGTGTCGTTCACCTTTGTGTGTAGTATGCATTATATAACTAGGTTAGTTCTACTCATCTGGCTCCTCCTGAGAAGCCAAGTCTAGGGTTTTCCATTTTATGAGTCTTCATTCTCACTGACTATCTCCAATTTCTCTTTTGGCCACAGAAATGTTGCATAGATTTCACTACATTATCGCTATTACAATGAACAATGTTCTTCTAAACTCTTGTCGCACAAATCTTTCCTGACTTACCTTCTAGTTTCACCCTTTCTCTGGTTAGTTCTGTGACACCATATTTTAATTTTAATTACTATATTAAAAATTTTAAAATCTACTTCTAAAAATATTTTGCAAAATAATTTAAATCTGAAAAATTCTTCTCAACTTTTCGTCTCTTTCCTTTATTCAGTCAAAGGCATCCATCTGGTCCAGATGTCAATCTTCTGCTAAGTTTCTCCCATTCAACCTACATATAAGTTTATAAAATGAAAATTACATTTTTTAAAATGAAAGTGCACTCTGAGGTTTAGAATCTGAAGAAATGTATTCATATCATTAATTTATTCATACTATTTTAAGCCTCAAAGCTCTTAATGCGCATAACTAGGACTGGTTCTCTAATTAGTTCTACATTCGATTTAAACCTGTCCACAATTTCCCAAAAAAAAAAGTTTTCGATTACTCACTTCCTCGGTAACTACTATACCAGCATTTATTGATTTTTTCCCCAAAATATTTTAAAGTACTTTTTCTTTACTGAATCAACCATTCTTTTCTCTTCGTCAATAAATTATATTAAAAAGATTAAAAACCATTTAACAAGATAAGAAAATAAAACTATATATATCAAAGAATAGAATAGAACTCCTGTCACATTTTATCTATATAAAAAAATTCATGCAAATTCACAATCAAATATTCTGGTACATCCATAACCATGGTTGTGAAATCTCACAATCCATATAATGGAGGAATTTGAAAATCTTATTCTACTAAAGAAAAAAAATATAAATATATAAAAAAAAACACACATATACATACTACACTTAAGAGACAAATCAGAATAATAAAAATATACTTAAGATAACAATGCTTACTTTGAGATGATTTCTGGAAAATGATTATGTATAAAATAAACACAAGAGAGAGCCTGGGCAAGTTGCTTTGAATTCGAGATTATTTGGGATGATAAATTTTGGGATACTTTTTCTAATGCTTCATTACCTAAAGGAAAAAAAGTAACTCTATATCAATAATTAATTTTTTCGAAATTAATTTTCTGCAAAGTGTACTACAGTTTAATAGATAAAGATAAATTTTTGTGACATACTTTTAGTTTAGAAGTTCGCACAATTCTTTCTTTAATCTTTTTTATCTCTGATATATAAACTCTTTATCTTACTAAACAAGCTTCAATGAAATTAGGCGTTTCATAGCGCCTTCTGTAAATCTTCATATCAACATTTTGTTTGTTTTTGTATTTGTATGAAATATGCATCCAATATCTGTAAATGATTCACTCATACTTTCCTCCTTAAAAAATGTGGCCTTTAAATTGCTTTTTCGATTTCCTTATATTTTCGTCATACAATGGAGACAGTTTTATGTTCTAATTAAATACATCCACCTTTGAGGAGAATTAATGATGCTAGTCTTTCCACAAAGTGTCCTCCTTTCTCCCTCTCTAACTAGCCAGAACAATTATACTTGCTTTACATGAACTCTTTCGGCAAAGGTTAAAACGGTCTTCCCTTTGATTTCTCTAGCTCCTTTTTTTGCATCCATTCAAACGGCTTGTAACGGGTAATGACGGTATTTAACTTGAAAATGGGATCTATTTATGAATGAAGCCACTATTCTGGCATTTCTAATTTCATTATTTAACATGAAATTTATGTTACATGTATGACAAAACTTCGTCCCATACAAATTTGATGAACTTTCGATGTTGGTCGATGGTGCAGAAATGACAACACTAAAATCCTTCTCTTTATTCCAGGGATGAAATAAAAGCAGAAAATGAGAGGTGGAAGATGAGAAGAGAGAAGATAATTCAATCATTTACTAATGTATACTATACACTGTACACAGTTTATGTATGATAATGCTTTTTGTTTTTAGTTTTTCTTTACAGCGTTAGTGTAAAAATAAGTCGTTCAATAGTATAGTCAGGAGTTTCTGCTCATGAGAAAATAAATATAATCCTCATTTAAATAAAAACATAGTGCTTGATACTAAAACTAAATATTACTGAGAGTGAATATTATTTGTAACATCCATCGTCACAAAGATTTGTGGTCAAACGAAAATAATGTTTTATTATAACAAGGTACTTCGTGTTCTGCAACAGAGTAGACAGAACTGGAAAATTTCTAACAGTCTGTACCTTTATCAAATGTTCAATCGGTTTTTACACTTTGACATTAATAGTCGAGGCTACTGAAATTTCAACACCAGATTGCATCAAAAAAATACTGACCTATTCAATAATTAACTAAAGTAAGTAACGTGTGTTGGTCCAAAATTAAACTAGGCATTCAAGAACAAGGATAAATTAATTTTCAACTTTTCTTTTTTGACCATTCAAGCCCTAAATAATATTTCTACAAAAATTCATGACGTTGTTAACTTAGCAATAACCACAATACTCTATAAATTGTTTAAGGTATTGAACTCAATACAACAAATGCGTGATGCAAACATAGCAATCTTGTAAAGCAATGTTACTTCCTCCATCATATCGAAGTACTTCCAAAATCTGAGTTTATAAAAAAATCCTTTAATGCATAAATGTCTCTTTCAAATATTTAAAAAAAAAATAAAAACTCTGCAACAATCATATCTGTCTCGACTATTTCTGAGTTCATTTTAACCAAGTATATGGAATATCTTTTAAACAATTTTTGAAATTTTTCTTGGAAACAAAAATATTTAAAATCACAATAAATAAAGTTTTGATTAGGGAGATTCTATTATCATAAAAAAGTACATTAAATTTTTTTACATTATTAACAAGAACAAAAACCATAAAATAGTTATGCTTACCCTCGC
>SEYY01021057.1:225000-253663 GCA_009176605.1 Armadillidium nasatum
CTATATGCTTCTTCTGATCATTGTAAAAAAAGTTTTAAAGTTTTGCTTCTTCTTGGTTTGCAGGTTGTCCATCCCTTTTGGCCTTATGTAAATAATTTAATAAAGATAAAGATTGTCATTGTTTTTTTATTCATAACTATCTAGGCTTCGAGTAACTGCTAAATATCTACGAAGGCAATATTATTGATCTTGGAAAGATGGTGCGAGGAATACAGATTTTTAGGCTAGTTGTTTTATTGGAGTGGGAAAAGCAAGCCTAGAAGGTAAAAAATGAAACCAAGGAGAATATCTTTTATCAGTGTAAGTGAAAGTACTTCCTTTGGTGCATTTCCGATTGTAGAACTTATTAAACAACGCGTAGTTAAACAATATATATATATATATATATATATATATATATATATATATATATATATATATATATATATATATATATATATATATATATATATATATATATATATATATATATATATATATATATATATAAAATTTAGAAATATTGTTACTTTACTTGATTAAACTGAGATTATATTTCGAAATGTCTGCTCTTGTATGTGGAGAACAAGAAACAAGAAACTTAAACACCTCGAACACTAGATTCTTATCAGAAGGAATCGCTTTTTCTCCCCAAGATAAAATGGTTACAAACTGTAAAAGAAAGAAAGAAAAACTTTATATATATATATATATATATATATATATATATATATATATATATATATATATATATATATATATATATATATATATATATATATATATATATAGAATTAGACCTAAACCGAGCTTCAGAGCAGTGATCGTACGGGATCCCGGATCCCGATCTCGCGGGATCGGATATTTTAATCCCGATCCCGATGTGAAAATTTTAATTCTAACAATCCCGGTATTTTGATCTCGATATCTCAATTATTTTATGGCGAAAGAATTTTATAATTTGGTTAAAATACTTCAAAGAAAATTCTTAAAATTTCGATGATAAGTGCATCCAGCACCCAACATTTCCCATTTTATTGTCAGGGTATCATAACTTGTCAAGCACCAGCACACACGCGTGAAACAGCAAACCCTCTTTTCATCTTGATCTGACAACAGTGGACGAGAAATGATGTCATCGTTTCGGCGAAGGCTCAGACAAAACGAAAAATCTTTGTCAGTTTACCAGTTTCTATAATTCTAATGTTTGGTGGTTCTCCTCTACACTTCTACTGTTTTAAAACTACCTTATTAATTATTTTTTGTTGTTATTTTTGATCAGTAAGTGTGTATAATGTAAGTTTAGGATATACTTTATTGTATTTTATTCAAATTTCAAATAGTAAAGTATTTGCCTTCTTCAAATTAGCTTCTGCCCCTTTATGTAATAGGTGAATATATATATATTATATATATATATATATATATATATATATATATATATATATATATATATATATATATATATATATATATATATATATATATATATATATATATATATAAAGCCGCTTTTGTATCCCAAATAGCAGAGCACAAATATTACACTTGCGGGGTTAGTAATTATCATGCAGTAATGTCACATGTTTTATTTTCATTACATAAAAAAAAAAAAAAAAAAAAAAAAAAAAAAAAAACAAAAAAAAATTTAAAAAACCTGCAGCTTCACCACTATCAGGAGCTTCCCAGCGTGTGGATCTGGGGTTGCCCCTATTGTAAATATATAGTGACCATGGACAACCCATTATTAAAATAATTCAAAATCCAGATCCCGAAATAAATCGAAATCCGGTCCCGAATAATTTTCAATCCCGTACGATCACTGTTTCAGAGTTCTGTATTCATTTTATATGACTGCATAATAATGTGTTGCTTTATCGGAATGGAAACTTGAGACAGAACGATTCTCTATCGATCACTTATTCAATATACCTTTCATATCCTCAAATAAATTCTTTAAAATATGGATAATTAATACTTCTAAGCTCAATCTAAAAAATTTACAATATAAAATGTGCACAGTTTTTTTTTGTTTTTCTAATCAATTTATCTAAGGAAACATCATCTAGATTCAGCCTCATCAAAAAGCTAATTTAAAAGTTTCTTTATATCTGGAAAACTTACTGTTAAATAATTCGAAATGTAAGTTTTTCAACTGACTACATGATTGACATTCTATAGGAGGAACGATTCCTTCTTTCTTTCCCATACTTTAATTTTAGGATTTCAATATTTTTTAAGCAATTTCTAAGTAAGCATTCCTTTATACGAATAGCATTAACTTTCTTTTTGCATTTCTTTAAGTACATCTTATCCTTTTACTCTTTGCAATCTTTTCCTTATAACTGAACAAAAAAAATTTTTTTTTTTTTCAGTTATAAGGAAAAGATTTTTATTTACCAAAAAGTAAAAAAATAATCAAATGATCTTGTTTTCATTGGCAAAAATTTGCTTATGTCTCAATTTTATTTTCACCACTTGCTTAGGAATGCATGCCAACTGACCAATGTATGGCAGTATGCCAACAAATCAAATATTCAAATTCATGGCACCTAATTCATTATAATTGTCTTAAATGGTTCAAGATTTTTAAAAAGTTTTACAATAAAAAGTACTCCTTAATATATAAGATATATTGAAAATATGGGAAATAATTAACTATATTTTACAAATTTACCATAAAATTAGAGCTTTTGATTTGGCAGTAAATCCTTTCCTTAAATAGATTGTATTATTTTACAAAAAAAATAAAAATAAAATAAAAACTCACCAAATCAGCAATGAAATAATTGATGGTCCTTCCAATTATTCCGTCAACAACGCAATTAAGCATTGGAACAACAAAAAGGTTCCCATAATGGCCAAAAACATCTTCGGTGTTGATAATAAGTCGAAGAATAAAAAGCTTAATATTTGCCTTTGTAGAAGGGTTTTCTAATTTTGACTTCAAGAACATCATCCACTGAGGAAGATCAGATATGCTTGGGAGTTCATCCTAAAACAATAATAATAATAATAATAATAATAATAATAATAATAATAATAATAATAAACAATAATAATAATAATAATTTATTATTATTATTACTTCCCAAAAAACATATAAGAATTATCAACACTTTCCACATGAAGTAAACATGTTCAAGACAAGTTGCTATCAAAATACTAATAAAGATGCCCAGCCTCGTCACACTTATTTCCAACTTTGCCAAAACTGCTGTAATTATTATTATTATTATTATCATTATTACTACTATTATTTGTCATTATTGCCATTATTACTATTATTATTTGTTATTTTTGCCATTATTATAATATAAATTTTTAAGTTTTTTCCATAATCTGAAATTACCAAAAATATTAAACTAATGGTGGTAGTAGTAGCGGTGGTAATTACAATTTTTTATTACTATTATTGTTACGAATATAGCCATATCTTTATTATAATTTATTAATATTATTACGATTAATATTTTTATAAATATTGTCATTATTATTTTAATTACTACTGATATTGTTGTTGTTAGTTATTATTATTATTATTATTATTATTATTATTATTATTATTATTATTATTATTATTATTTTATTTAATTTTAATATATTTCATTATTAAATTATTTTTAATATTATTTATTAATTTTTAAGATTAGTTAGATTAGGTTAAGATTAGGACTTTAAAAGAATTTAAAGCCTCTAATATTTATTTCTTTGCTAGAAATTTCATTTTAATAATGATTGATACTAATTACGTATAAATTTAATAGACTCAAAGGTCGAATTCGTCTCCTCCAGAAGCCCATTTCAGTTTTGTATTAATACAAAAATAAAACACAAGATTTTTGTCTGTATAAATTCTGTGACTGAAATATGAACAAAGTTTAAAGATTTAAGAAAATTTAAATCAGTATCAATTTAAGTTCTTAATCTTTTTCTGAAATGTTTTTTGTTTTCAGTAGAATATTTATTTGAGATAATTCTAGAAAGAAATCAAAGCCATGAATAAAATACTAATATTCCACCTGTGTGCTTCTTCAGTTATGATTACGGTTAGCTAACAATAATGAAGCAGCTAAAAAAAATGCTTATTGTTCTTAATAAGTAATATTACAAAAGATTTATAATATAAAAATTTTTTAATTTAAATTTAACAAATTTGTAAAGTTCAAAAAATTAAATGAAACAACAAAAAAGTATCCACTATTTTGAAAACACAACTGCTATCAAGAATACACAGATAGGACTACAAAATATTTTATAAGTTTACAAGCACTTTTTCATTTCATTAAATTTCAAATTAAACTCTGGTTTAAGTTTCTTAAGAAACGGTGATTTGCTATTTGAAGAGAGTTGAAATAACGAATATGAAAGATTTTAAAAAGTTTCAACCATAAGTGGAGATTTGTGATCCATTATGCAGTGTTCTATATTATCCTATTTTGTATAATTGGGGTTCTTAAAATATTAGTTGTGCATCCAACACAAGAGGAATTTTACTTCTTTACAACTAAACAGGAAAAAATCAATTTTGTTATCCTCTGAACAATGATCATTAATGTTAAAATATGAGGATCCACATCTAGGTTTGTACTACACAATGGAACACATATCATCCTTACAATAAAACAACTAATACTTGAGAATCCGAATTATGGAACAGGTATGAACTTAATAAAACACGGGAGCACTACACAATAAAATATAAGTCCCCTCTGCAGTTAAAAAATTAATTGCTTTTAAATCTGGTTTCCTATTAGAGATCCAACACTCTTGGAATAGCAGAATCAGCTTATTAAGATTTTTAAACCAGATATTAATGAGCACTTTAATGTAATGGACGAGTTCTTGAATATTTAAAAAAAAATGTTTTGAGTTAATGTTTTGGCGATATATCTATCCTTGATTGTACCTGAGTTTGCAAAATAGTGTATATACTTTGTATACTTTTGATTTTTCGAAAAATATTTTTGAGCATCACAAATTAATCTTAAATTTGAAATCTTTTTATATTTTGTAACTTTATTTTTATATATTAATTCTAAACATTATATTATTAGCTGCTTCATTATAATTAGTTAAATGTGACTTTACCTGAAGTATCCAGCCGAAATATTGGTATTTTATTAAATGCTTTAACTTTTTATTCTTGAATAGTCTTAAATAAATTTTCTACTGAAAATAAAGAATTTTTCGGAAGTATAGAAAGAATCTGGATGAACTACATTATTACTGTATTATTATTATTTAAAACTAGATAAAAGAATAAAGAAAAATAAACAAATAAATAAGTAAAGCAAACTGGAACTGCATCCACAAACTATACTCAAAGGTATAGTTTGTAGAATAATTATTTCTACTTTCCTATGTGTTTCATTTATATTCTTCTATGTTCGCAAATATTCTGTCATTTCTTTTTTTAAATATAAAAATTGAACTTAAAAGATTAGACTACCAAAAGAAGACAATTCAGAAAAAAAGTCAGCCAAAAAAATGGATTGTGAATAAATAACAAAAATGAGAGAATCAAATATGAATTTCAAAATTTTATTAAATTATTTATTTTTAATTATCTCTCAGTATGGTGGACGAGGGAGAAAAAAGTATTCAGTTACCTATAATTTAGAATACATTAATGCAAATTTCTACATTATAAATATAAACATAATACAAATTTTATTTTTAAAATTACGAACATTTTGTGCAGTTGTATATTTATTATAGGATATTTCAGTAATAAATTATTTTATCACTAAAAATAATTTAAGGATCATTCTGCCAACTTCTCAATTTTAAAATAGCAACAAATTATCGCCATTATGAGTTAATAAAGTTTCCATTTTTTACAAATTGGTTCTTAACAATTTTCTTTTAACCCCCCCCCCAAAATTACCAAAAACTAAATACTTACACCAGAAAATAGCTGCGTGATATTGTTATCAACCATATGTCTAACAACAGCAATAAGATTAGGCATCACTTCATGGTTATTAAAATCACTTTGATCCAACTTCATAACAGTCATCCCTCCTTCTACTGGATTTTCTCTGTGAAATATTTTTAAATCAGTTGTTAAAAATACTTCTAAAATAGAGCAGAACCATTTCATAAAAACAAACATTTTACGTGTAAAACATTGGATTACAAATTATTATTGTTGTTTAAAAACTTCAAATGTTAACTAGCTTCTCAAACTACATACAAGAGGCAGATAGTGAAATAAATTTTTCCTGAATAAAGGGAAAACTTTGACTAAACAACAAAACACTGAAAAAACTATGTAAGAACAGAAATTAGTAATTAATGAATAGACCACTGATTTGGATAAATGAGTAAAATCCTTGATTCTCAGTGTTTTATATATATATATATATATATATATATATATATATATATATATATATATATATATATATATATATATATATATATATATATATATATATATATATATATATATATATATATATATATATATATATATATATATATATATATTATTATAGAATTAAAGATGATCAGAGGGCCAAATGATAATTCACTTATTCAATGAAATTATTATAACAATAAAGCAAATGAGAAACTATATAAAATAAAATAAAAAAATGGAATGAATTATATTAAAAAAAATATTACATATTACATATAATAATTTATTTCACATTACCTCTCTCCTTTAGAAAAATTAAGAGAATGTTATTTTTTTATGAGGAGAGAAGAATGTAAATGAAACACATAAAAAGTATAAATAATAATACATACTGAACAATTATTAAATGAGATACTTTAAACTACGATTTGAAATCTGATTTTAAACAGACAGTAATATTATTTTGACCAATAATTAAATGGATTTTGCATGGACTGTTATAACATGCTTCAAGTTTTCCACAATTGTATTACTTGCTTTGAAACAATACTCAATTATAATTTTCACGAGATTTTATACATTATATATATATATATATATATATATATATATATATATATATATATATATATATATATATATATATATATATATATATATATATATATATATATATATATATATATATATATATATATATATATGTTTAAAAATCAAAGGGAGAGAAAGAAGAAAAGAAAAAAAAAAAAAAAGTATGAATTGTTTGTAAATCTAAATCAAAGACCTCATAGAGAGGAGGGAGGGAGTAGATTTTTCATAGAAGGCAAATTTGGAAGAACTGTCCATATTGAAGTAAAGCAGGTGTTGCACCTTCTTCAGCAAGATGAGAAGAACGAAGAATTAAGAGGGTGATTGGTAGTATGAATAACCTATTGGCAAGTAGTTTACCCCGAAGATGAGAATGAAAAATGCTCATGATCATTTCACCGAAATTTTCCACCAAAACCATTTACATTAGAAGAATCAGATGAAGTGAATAAGAGCAGAATTGCAATATGAAATATATTATGAGAAACATTTAATATTTTATTTACTTTATTTCATTTGATTTTATTTCATACATTTGATTTAAATTTAATTTCACTTTATTTACAATTGGAAATATTTATTACTAAGTGGCATCCATTCCTTTTTTAATTTCGAAAACTAAAACTGCTCAAATTTATTTACTAATACTTGTTGTGATTAAATTGTTTACTTACAATCTTCTCTTTTAAATAAAATTAACAGGAATAAAAGTTCAATGGAAAAGTAGAAGTATTATGACTTTAAAAAAAAAAGTTTATTATTGGATAAGGGGGAAGTATTTGGGGAAAAGCAAGAAAAAAAGTTCCTGGGTGGTTCAAGCTAAATGCTTAAATTACAATTATAAAAGCGCACATAAAAATTGGATGACAAACTAAATGGTACATCTTTTTATCAAAGAAAGAAAAAAAAAAATTAGAAGCCTTATCATATAGATAAATAAATATAAGCAATACGTATGTAAGTTAGAAGTAAAAAAAAATATATGGTTTCTTTATAAGAAATGCTCATTAGAGTCTAACTAATGCTGTGGTTAAATGTCTTTTCAGAAAAAGCTTTTCCTGTATAACATTCATCACAAACTGAATTAGTTATATCAAGTTAGCAAGTTTTACAGAGTAAGTTTGCAGTTTTGCTCCTGAAGTTTATTGTTTTATATTCCGAAATTATTTTTCCAAATTCAGATACTGTGAATCCAACTTATAATTATCTCGCTATTTCAGCGACTTCTTGCTACTGATTTGTTCTACATTTAATCTTGACAGAGATTATTGCATTCGTTAATTCAAGGACAAATCTATTCGACTTAATTTTGTTTATGGTTAAGCAAGATAAACTTTTCGCCACGCTGCAAAATTACTCATACATTCATAATAATCCCAAAAATTATGAATAATGCACACTGCATATGGGCGTTTAGAACTCGCTATCTCTCAAAGATGGTGTATAGAACAATCTCAACAATAGCTATGAAATGAATCATGTCTTTTCTAACTAAATTAATTAAATTTTAATAATATGTCACAGCAATTATTAATCGAATAATTTTTAATGCAAATTATCTTTAACATGACTATCTTAGAAAATGAATTATCTTTTGCAAGTTTTATGCCAAAAACGTGCATTGAAAAGTGCAGTATAGACAGAACAAGAAATTAAACGTAATACTAGTTCACATAATAATAACAATAATAATAATAATAATAATAATAATAATAATAATAATAATAATAATAATAATACCAAACCTTTTATACAACGAAGACGCAACTTGTGTTAGCACAACAGATGATGAGAAGTCATACTGACTCAAATCTTCTTTTAAACTGCTATCATACAAATAATGTGAAGCAATGTACTGTACTGTTCCGTCTTTGCTTTGCGAACTACCCACACTGGGAGCTTTATTCTTGCTGTGAACCGTCGCAAAACGGTTCTTTTTACCGGGTTCGAAATTCACTTCGATGTCAAATTCAAATGTTTTATCAACATTTACAAAACCCTCAAAAATGGCCTCGTCCTTCATAGAGACCTCAGAAAATATAAAGTTGTGATAAAACTTTATATTATCCTGCACATTTGTAAGAACGGAAATGAGAGCATTATATGCTGAACAGGAACATTTTCTGCGTAATTCTTGATGTGTTAAATCATGTCGTAATTCTCCTTTTGCTGTTCGAACTGTTCTTTTTAGAATTTCTTTAGTTAGTTCTTTTCCAGTATTATCTTTAGCATCGTAGGCAGTGTTAATCTCAGATCCAGGAGTTGTGAGTTTTTCCTTGGGAAGTTTTGAGTACAAAATCTGAAAATTGCATATTTTAAGTTACAATAAAATTTTAATTTATTATTTCTTCATAGTTTTTCAAATTTCAAAAGGATATATATAATATATATATATATATATATATATATATATATATATATATATATATATATATATATATATATATATATATATAATATATATATATATATATATATATATATATATATATATAACAAGATCAAAATTATTTTATTATTCAATAAGACATCCTCTTGCTTGCCCTTTGCCTAAATTTAGATAAACTTTAAATATATATAAAAAAAAGTCTTACTACCAAAGATGAAGACTCACTTGCATATTGGCAAGGAAATAAATGACTAAAATGAGAATAAATGGGTAGGATTTTGATTTTATATTTAAATTTTTGGTAATGTTCAAACATATTTCAATGGATTCCGGCTCTCCTGTACAGTTATTTTAAAAACCTATTTTGCATAAAACTAAAAATTTTTTTTTTGCGTGCGTACACAAAATACTTTTATATTTTTAAACAATAACTGAAGCTGGAGATCAAATTTTGAAAAGAGATAAAACCTAAGCTTGGATATCGTTACATTGCCATCACATGGTAAAATAAATCATTGCCTTCTTAAAATCAGACTAAAATTCCACACTATGGTACGTGAGCACAACAGAATGTAAGTAAATTACCATATACACTTCAGTTCTCATTCGACTCGATAAAAAAAATGTCAACTTTTCCAAGGAGTGGCATAAGAAAGAAGAAACATTCGAATAAAAAAAATGTCAACTTTTCCAAGGAGTGGCATAAGAAAGAAGAAACTTTACAATGACAAAGGAAAAAGAAAAAAAAGACCTGAAGAGGTGGATTTAGACATGATTAAAAATTCAAAACAAATGGACAGATTTTTACTGCAGCAAAGAACAAGAAAAAGACGCATGACAAAATGTTATTCCCCACTATATATTAATTACAAAACTAACCAATTAAAATTTTGAGTTTAAAAAAAAAAAAAATAGTTTTTCCTAATTTATCTTTTCCCTTGCTAAATTTAATTTTTAATTCTGATACTTAAGGAAAATCACTTTTTTTTAAAATTAAAATATTTTATTTATAAAATTTTGTATACATTAAAATAAGCAGATTAATATAAACTTTTAAATTTAGTATGACAAAAAATGCAAAAGTAAGTACATGAACAAACCCTATTACCTGTATTAAGGAAAAAGCAATATACTTGGTCAAGATCACTTTTTGCTGCTCATCATTCCTTCCACAAACAATCTGGTTTAAAACGGATACAATGTGAACGATACAGCCAGCAAAAAAGGTTTCTATCGCTACGGAGGACGAGTGATGTAAACAAGGAAGAAATATTCGCTCCAAAACTTCCAACCTATTTATTATTATTATTATTATTATTATTATTATTATTATTATTATTATTATTATTATTATTATCATTATTATTTGTTGATGAGTTGCTATTATTAAATCTATCTATCATAAACCACTACATCAACTTCATCTAAGGTTAGGAACAAAGGGGATTTAGAGAGGTTAAGAGATGCGTGGTCTAGATGTTTACACTGAGGAAGATTGGTGAAAAATTGCGTGAGAAATATAAAGTGGGGGTATGCACGTTTTATGAACTTGGAGAAAGCATATGATAGAGTACATAGGTTAAAAAGTTTAAAGTAAAATAAATTAATAAATTATTATTCAAAATTTAAATAGTTTTTTAAATTTCAAAAGGATATATATATATAATATATATATATATATATATATATATATATATATATATATATATATATATATATATATATATATATATATATATATATATATATATATATATATATATATAAAGTATGATCTGAATTAAAAAAAACTGAAGTCATATAACAATTTATAAGCAGAAAGCTTAATAACAATTAAATTGAAAAAATTACCTCATTAATTGATTTCCACAGTTTTTGAGAAAATCATATAAAAATTTCAATATCTCAATTTGCTTGGTCACCTGAACTGTTCTCATTATAATACTTAAACAATTCTGTAGATCATCATCATATCTTCGGCCATCATCACAACAAAAAAGCCTGCAGCGAAAAACATGCAAAAAAAAAAAAAAATTTAAATTACAAGTATAGATATATATATATATATATATATATATATATATATATATATATATATATATATATATATATATATATATATATATATATATATATATATATATATATATATATATATATATATATATATATTTTTTATTTTTTTACGTTTTATATTGCTGGGACATGAAATATAAAATTTAATTGACCCATGATACAACAGACTGAGAAATACTGCTTTAAGGTACTATTGACACAACCATCATTATTATGCGATGGAAAATATCAGATTTTTTTATATACACCGTTGCCAATATCAAAAAATTGAATACAATTCAATTTTAAATAGAATCAAATTAAAATGAACATCTTACCTAATAATAAACTCCAAAAGGAAAACATCTGGAGTCAACTGAAGTGAAACGAGAAATTCCGAAGCAATGCATTTTAATTCTCTTTCCCTAAGACTTCCCAATTCAAATTCAGAAAACTTTAAAGGTAGGTAGCTCATTCGGAAATTCTGAAGTGTACTTCTGTATATGTGACAATATATATATATATATATATATATATATATATATATATATATATATATATATATATATATATATATATATATATATATATATATATATATATATATATATATATATATATATATATATACGGTATATATATATATATATATATATATATATATATATATATATATATATATATATATATATATATATATATATATATATATATATATATATCGGTATATATATATATATATATATATATATATATATACGTATATAGTACGTATATATATATATATATATATATATATATATAAAGTGAGGCTAAAACCTTTTACATAGTAAGAACAGTTTAGATCCACTCACTTTATGATACTTTCTCCATCATTACCGCTAATGAAGAATGGCAAGAGCTTAAGAGCATTTGCTTTTGAGGCAAGACTAACACTAGAATCACACAGGTACTGGTAGAAAAAAATGAAGTCAATGCTTTGCCATCTCTGTCCCCTTTCTGAAATTATATATATATATAT
This sequence comes from Armadillidium nasatum, assembly GCA_009176605.1. NCBI lineage: Eukaryota > Metazoa > Arthropoda > Malacostraca > Isopoda > Armadillidiidae > Armadillidium > Armadillidium nasatum. The sequence continues at coordinate 237,400 of SEYY01021057.1, forward strand.
ATATATATATATATATATATATATATATATATATATATATATATATATATTATATATATATATATATATATATATATATATATATTATATATATATATATAAGCAATGGAACCAAATGGAAAGTTTATTCCAAGACAATGATTTAACGGTTCACGTTAAATAAATTAAAACTGTGATAATATGAACATAAAACATAAGAAAATAGACAGTTAGAAGCCACAGGAGACTGTCCAGACTGAATCACTTAAAAAGTGCTAATTTTGCCATTCTCTATGAATGGCTCACTCCTGATTTAAATATTCCACGTACAAATAATAAAACATGGTTCGTGCAGTATATATATATATATATATATATATATATATATATATATATATATATATATATATATATATATATATATATATATATATATATATATATATATATATATATATATATATATATATATATATATAACTAATTTTAAATTGCAAAAACTGAATCACTAATCCCACAAAGGGCTGTCAAAAATACTTACCAAACTATGTAGTCTTTAAAGGCAAAGTCAACCTTTCAATACCTTGATCATTCATATAATGATTCTATTTTTTTTAAGGTTGAAGGAGTTACTATCAATAATATCTTGTAGAAAACCATTCCAAAAATTGATCTCTAAGTTGGTAAAAAAATACTTTCTTACCTTTTTACCATTTTACACCACTTTAAGGTGAGCCTATTGTGATCTAATGAAAATAACTTACATATACATTGTTAACTGACGGAAAAAAATTTTAACGTCTGAATCATATTTTCTTTAGGAAGTATTCTTTCTAAGGAAAGCATCTCCAATTCTATAAGACTGTTCTTGCAACTTTGTTTTCAAATCCAAAAATCCCAAACCCTTTTTGAAAATGAGCCCAAACTCGTGCACAGGACTCAATCAATGGTCTTACTTATTTACTTTTATAATTAATTTTCCCTTTCATTATTCTTAATATTCTGTTTGCTCTATTCCTGATTTTTAAACACTGTTCTGACACTTCGAATTACTACTAATAATCACATTCAAATCTTTTCCTTTTTAAATGACTCAGGCCATTCTCCGTATATTTCGTATCTGAAATAATTGAAGAATCTTCCACTTTTTATTAATCAAAATTAATATGCCACTGTTCAGTGCAACCAAGCTTATATAAATCATATTGAACTTGTCAAATCACCCTTGATACTTTTAAAATCATTCTCGTCGCTTACTGTTATCAATATACTTAGAAGCAAATATTTTATTCATATTCAAATCATTAACAAAGATAACTAATAGAAGAATACTACATACTGCCTCCTGTCCTTAAACCCCTCCTATATCCAATTATGTACGGCCCCTCATGAACCACACTCATATAGCATTTGAATAGGTCATTTAATGGGCACTTTATCAAAAGCTTTGCTAAAATTAAAATACACAATATCTGGCTCCTTTTTTGTCCACACAATAGTAATATGCTCCATAAATTCCAAAGACTTGAATGACATGATTTTCCATTCTTAAAACCAATATGATATTCTCGCAAAATCTTATTGTCGACTAAATGCTCTTTTATTCAACTTTTCAATATTTTAATGAGAACTTTTACTACTGATGTTAAATGAACTAATCTGTAACTTCCAAGACAATCCTTAGGATCTACATAGGTATTTTCCTAATCCTATGGTATCTCACAATGACTACCAGACCTATTAAAATCATTTGCGATACTATCACTATGCTCCTTCAAGGCTCTTTTATGTATAACAACAGGACCTGCAGACTAATGGGAATTGGGTCTAGAATACAGGAGATTAAAAATTATGGAAAATTAATAATGTCACATACATGTATATAAATTTAGTAAGCTGTTCCAAGCACAAGGCTCTCCACCAACAATGCTTGCACTTATATTAATATTCAGCTTAAAGCTTTTTTTCCGAAATAACTCTGGATTTCATCTCCCTTTTATTATATATATATATATATATATATATATATATATATATATATATATATATATATATATATATATATATATATATATATATATATATATATATATATATATATATATATATATATATATATATATATACTTTAATGTAGGATTACTTTACCTAATATAAAAGAACGAACACTAAAATCATACTACCCATTTATTAAGGTTTATATTTTAATGCAGTTAAAAGACAAATTGATAAATTTACAAATAGACAAACCTTTAATTTACTACTGATGATGCCTTCTTTATCAGCCATAAAAGTCGCCATAATAAAAGTGAGGAAAGATTCTTTAGTATCCTCAGATTTGAAGGAGGTTTCAAAAATAGAATCCCAATTATTTAGTATAATCTCGATCAATTTTGATGAATACCTTAAATAGAAAATGATGAAAGTTACAAAACCAAATATTTATAACTTCTAATCAATAGTTCCAAAGATTAAACTGTATATTACCATGTGTGTCACCAGTTCTAACAATTTATTAAACTATAAATAAGAATGAAACACTTACTGAGTCCTTAATTTTGCGTTCTTCACCAACACTTTCATGGTGCGAGTCAATATATCAAGAACTTCAGGAACATGACCTGTGGATATCAATTCCATAATCCGCTCCATACAGAAACAAGAATCTTGAGCAAGTAAAATAAAAGGAATGTCTCCTAACACATTAAGAATGTGTGTTCCTTTCTTTATTTCTTTCCCATCAGAACAAACAACTATTTTATTGCTGGTGAATGCATCAAATGCTCTATTTAATAACTGAAATATATATATATATATATATATATATATATATATATATATATATATATATATATATATATATATATATATATATATATATATATATATATATATATATATATATATATATATATATATATACTCTTTTTTAAAATATCTATTTACAAGATGAGCTCCGAAGAATGCAAAAAAAAAATTTATGATCCTAAAATTAGAGAACTTTTCTATTTAAAATTTGTTTTGGTTTATCAGAGTAGTCTAAATAATGCAGAGGGTTTTAAAAACATTCCAAATAATGTGAATTTGTTCTGTTCAGTGCCGGGTATGTTAAAAAAGCTTTTGAATCCTATTTCGACGGAAAGAAATGACAATATGGGGGTTTACAGAATAAAGTATGATAATTGTAATAAGATATATATCAGAGAAACAGTAGACCAAAATAGACGCAGATACCAAAATTCTTATAGTCTCAGAATAGATGATATGAATTCAGCTCTGATGCAACATAGAAGGAAATGAAGAACCACTTTATAAATATGAAATTTTTTTCTTTTCTATTAAATAAGTTCAAGATAATAATTCGAAAATTATTGAAGTCCTTTATCATCAATAATACTGATAACATGAATATTACTAAAGGAGTCTTTCATTTGGATCCAGTAACTAATAGTGTCTTGAAAAGGTTCCTTTTTTAAAAAAGTACTTATGACGATTTAATTAATATTTGGACATGGTTGCTAGTTTATTGTCTTCTATAGGTGTTAATCTTTCTTTCTGTTGCCTATTTCATTCTTTTATTGGAACTCACTTGAATAAAGAGACCTGGATACGGTCTCGAAAGCTTGTGTAGTTTTTAATTTTATTTTTTATGGTTTTATTTAGGCTTAAATTTATTTATTTTTTTAGTCTTCCGTTTTACTGTTTTCAATTATTTTGGGGGAAATTTCTATTGCATATTATATATATATATATATATATATATATATATATATATATATATATATATATATATATATATATATATATATATATATATATATATATATATATATATATATATATATATATATATATATATATATATATAATCTTGTTTTCCTCCTCTTATTCGCTCTGATGGTTCTGTTGCTAACGCTCCAACTGAAAAGGCTAATCTCTTCTGCCTCCTGTTCTCCTCTAATTCAGCCCTGAACGACTCCGACAATCCTCCTTCTACTACTTCTCCTCTCAGATGTCCCATGCCTATATCTGTGATTACGTTTGATCAGATGCATGGGCTTCTGAAATCTATGAAGGTTAGGAAGGCAAGCGGCTCAGATGGTATTCCTCCCAGGGTTTTAAATGTGTGCTTCTGAGCTGGCTCAGTTCCTTGCTCAACTTTTCTCTCTATGCCTTAATACTAGTACTTTCCGTCAGTGTTGGAACCGTCAGTATTGGAAGCTTTCATTTGTCCAACTTATTCAGAAGAAAGGTAGTCGTTCTAATCCTTCTAACTATCACCCTATAGCTCTCCCTTGTATTCTGTCTAAGATATTTCAAACCATATATATATATATATATATATATATATATATATATATATATATATATATATATATATATATATATATATATATATATATATATATATATATATATATATATACATATATATATATATATAATATATATATATATATATATATATATATATATATATATATATATATATATATATATATATATATATATATATATATATATATATATATATATATATATATAATTAGGTTCAAAACAAAAGTAGAGATAAAAGCATAATTAAAAGATATAACGCCATCACCCAGAGAAAAAAGTTTTCTTAAAGCATCTACATAAAAAATTAATAAAACAATTATACAAATAATAACAATGAAAAAAGTAGAAATTCTTTGACTCTTAAAATAACTAAAAATTAAACACAAACACAAAATATAAAAAAAAATAAAAAAAATAAAAAAAATAAAGTATAAGCTTACCTTAGGATTAAGACTAACTCCAAGCTGAAGATATTCTTCTAAAAATTTGTAATGTTTCGAATTGACCACCTTTGTGTACTCCATTCCTTCTCTACTGGTAAATAAAACTTTTTCAAGCCATGGAAAAATATCTTCAGAAAATGAAGATAACTGTGAATGAATATATATATATATATATATATATATATATATATATATATATATATATATATATATATATATATATATATATATATATATATATATATATATATATATATATATATATATATATATAAAGGAAATTTTTGTTAGCAGTACATTTTCAAAAATGTGGATGAAATAAAAGACAAAAGACAGAGAGCTTCCGTATTTTAAATATTTTCTAAAAAAATAAAATAAAAAAGACGTCAAAATCCGTATAATTAGGCTTTAAATTATAAGAGTTGATTTAATTCGGTTTTCAAAATTATTGCTTTTTTTTATAAGCCCTTCTCTTGTATTTAGATATTCTATATTACAATTATTCGTTACTCATTCACCTGTCTTATTAGACCTTATAAGATTCACAGTCCAAAAATTCAATGTGAGTAGTGCTAAGCAGGTAATTAGTTATTACATTTTATTAACTTTAGGTTAAAATTTAAGGAATTTTAAAAGAAAATAATTACCTCAGAGTTGCATTGGGTCCAGCCACTAACACGAAGCGTTTCCAATCCTTTAATATAACTCATAATTTTTGAAGAAACATGAGTTTTTGCATCCAAAACCTCTGGTAAATGTTTAAACTCTTTCAAAACTTGATTATTTACATATTCATACAACTCCATCTTGAATTCTTCTATTGATTTTTGAGGCAATTTCTTGAGCATAACCAGAAGAAGATTTGAAAGACGCTGAGGTAACTGAGTAATCACTTGTGTGTCTCTAACATCAAAACCTAGTTCCTCAGGACTGAAAATGCACAAGAAAAGTATTTTTTTCATTTTTGAATCTAGTAGCGAAAACCCTTGAGAGCAAGAAGGCTTTTCATTTTCTAAAATAATATTAATCAAATCTATTAAACGAACAATAGTAGAACATCGAAGTTCATTGAGCTTGTCCACATGCGAAGAGATCCACATCCTTTTGCATGAAATCTCAGAGTCGTTTAAAAGATCGTTTCCTGTTTTGAGGCCAACCTCAGATACGAAAGCCTTAATTTCTAACAAAATGTTTTGGCAATTTTCAGAAAATATTATGTCAACATCGAAAACGTGTCTAGAACTAATCCAAAGCAAGGAATCTAAAGATGCCAATAGATTCTGCAAATAAATTATCAGTAATAATAATAATAATAATAATAATAATAATAATAATAAAACATATGTTTATGGTTAGTCAAACGACGCCAGAAAAGGGTTTAAAGGTTACATACAGGCAAATAAAATAAGCGAAATATAAGAACACAAGATAGTATTTCAAAAAATATTATGCATGTGCAAAGGACAAAATAAAGAGAACATAAAAATTCTTAAAAAGAACAACACTACCTAAACACTGTTCATTAAGCAGCAACTTCTGTAGAAAATATTTAATTTAAAAAGAGTAATCTTTTGTATTAACTTTATAGAAAAATATCCATAAAGAAAATTACACCTCATCACATATTAAAACAAAAATTAAATTATTCCCTCAGGAAGCTTAATACAAAGAGGAAGTAACCAACCGCAAAGATATTAGCAATATTTTCAAAAAAAATGGGTCATTTTCTATTCATTTCAAATGACTGTAATTGTATTTCCTATTCAATAATAATAATAATAATAATAATAATAATAATAATAATAATAATAATAATAATAATAATAATAATAATAATAATAATAAAGATTTTTCAAACTTTCAAATACTCAATTTGGTTTCATATATGATTTACCCCACATATTTGACTAAATGACCTATAAAGATTTCAGGAAGCATTAAAAGTGTGTGGATTCAGAAACAAAAATAAGGAAGAAAATGGACTGACGACATAAAACAAAAGTAACTTACCTGTAGTCTACAGCAAATTTCTTTATAACTAATCTGACAATAATCATATTTCACTAAAGTATTATCATTTAGAGGTTTCTGAATTAATTCAAGGAGGAAATCCAAGCTCTGTCTGCGCATCATTTGTTGTAAGAAATCATTCCCAGATTTGTAACCTGGTATTGTATATATATATATATATATATATATATATATATATATATATATATATATATATATATATATATATATATATATATATATATATATATATATATATATATATATATATAGGGGGGGGAGGGAATAAAAACAGGTAAAGATTTTTTTCCCTCGTATTTTTGACGGGAACCTCAAAGAAGCTACCTATTGTTGTAAAAATGAGATTGTCAAAGTTTCAGCTCGATCGGATAACGTTAAGACCTGCCACAGCTATTTTTATATTAAATAAATAAATTAATTAAAAAAATTGGGGGTTTTCGCTATAAAATTAAAACGGTTTATCCTGTTTTTTTTTTTGTTTTTTTTTTGGCAGAGAATGTTCATGTTTATTTGACAAACGTATAGATATTTGGCTTTTTCGAGGACTGGTGCTGTTCCGGACCTGGAAAGTCGACTATTTCAAAAACAAAAATGTGAAAATTTGTTTAAGTAGATAATTTGCTTTCATGAATGTTTTCCTACTATTTTTTATTTATTTAGCATCGAAGAGTTCAAGATACTTTTTAAAAAAACATTTCAGCCAGGTAGGTGAATGAAAGGAATGGGAAAGTGGAAGGGGAGGTGGGAAGAAGAAAATATTTGACATACAAACCAATTACTTATTATGACCAATCCATAATGAATTTAAAACAATGAAATTAATTATTACCAAAACAATCTTCAAAAATTGCAAATAGTAATATCAGTACAGGTTTTATGTCTAAATTAAAAATTAATTATAAATTAATAATTATATTTAAATTAATAATAATTGGTAGGTTGATCGAATTGCCAAGCAGAATTGTAAGATTGAGTCACTAGAATCAAGTGTGTTTGGGAATAATTTTCGACATTAAACAACTACTTGCAAAATATTCTGTTTCTACTCTTCATTTTTCGTTATGCTCGCATTGTATATTTGCATTAATTTGACACCCCTTTCGGGTGTGTTTACAACCGTAAAAAGTTTGACAATTCCCTGTCCTTTCTAGAAATCCAGGTCTTCATTCTAAACATCCTGATAGGAATGTAAGAAGAGATGATGTAAGAATGTTGAAATGATGAACCTTTTGAAGAAGTTAAATGTTGGTGGTGTAATAAAGTAATCAACCTCTTTGTACCAAGAGGAATGAGTTTCTTTCAAATCAATTTTGGCTTTAAATACCCTATCGTTTTGTATGTTTTCTTCCTCAAGCTCAATGAGCTTGCTTAGCTCATCATCACGACTGTTTTGCTCAAAAGACAATAGTTTTGCAGCCATGTTTATTTTGATTTGTTTGTCTAAAGTTTTACGAAAAAAAAGCGAAAGCAACTTTCTCTGGGTACAAATACCACAAATGTGTGTGTGTGTTTAAGTTTAGACAAAGCCACATTTGAAATGTCTCCAACAATTTTTTTATAATTAATTAAAGTTTTAAACAACTCGAAATCTTGCTTGGGGGGTCAATGTAGTTTTAGGAATGCTCATTAAACCAAACTTTGAAAAGACATTAATTGTGAATAAACAAATAATTCTAATGACATCTATCTCAGAGTCACTTAAAGAAAATTGATCCCTAAAAACAAAATTTTTTAGAGAGGATTCTTTTGCCATCCCCCTGGCGTGAAGCATGGCACCTGCGTTTTTGTAGTTGCGCTGAGTGAAAACTAGAAATCTGTTCGAAATCATTTACATTTAAAATTGACCTGCTCATCATCAAGACTAATATTATATATATATTTTTTTTTTTTTGTTCTTTTGTCAATTTTGGACTTCCAAGTTAAGCTACGTCTGTCCCTAAGTTCCTGAATCCAAGAACAAACTCATTATATATATATATATATATATATATATATATATATATATATATATATATATATATATATATATATATATATATATATATATATATATATATATATATATGAAATTAGCATATATGTATAAAATAAAGCCCAAAATCTACTGTAGGTATATTTCCACATAATTTACTTGCAATACTTTATTTCTAAGAATACTTCAACCCTTTAGGTTTGGTTCATCCCTAAAATTTACTAAATAAAACTTAAAGGTTAAGAGCATCTCTGTTGTCAATCAAAGAATTTGTTTGTGGATCATCAAGACTTTAAAATCATGTTGGATGTGAAAATCTTAACAACTTATACATAAAATTATGAGAACAGCTGTTTACAATAATATAAATAAGTGTTAACTTTAAAATCATAACGATATTATTAGTCAATCAATTAGATACGATTTTACCTTAAAACAAAGAATTTGTATTAAGGCAAAGTTGCATCGGTAAACTCATCAATTTATGGAGACTTCGGTCATCAAACTTTAATACATATTTCTAAAAAACTTAGAATACCGTTTCTTCATAACATTTACGAAACAAGGTGCTAATTAGTTTCCTCCAATTACAACTACTCAAACAACAACAATTTTTCCAGGAAGAAAAGAAGTTTTAAAATTTTATTTAAAATACAGGGAGAAAAAACATATCAGATTTACCTACCATGTGTAACGGCAGCAAGAGACATTATAAGTTTCATAGAAGTATGCCGAACAAATGAGTTTGAAGCACTGGTCTTCTGAAGAAGCCATTCAAGAATTTCAGAAAGATTTCCTTTCTCCATGTCACTGGGAAGACGGCGTGATGCTGATGTCTTTTAATATATATATATATATATATATATATATATATATATATATATATATATATATATATATATATATATATATATATATATATATATATATATATATATATATATATATATATAAGTTGCACCCTCACGATTTCATTCGACTAGCACCCAGTGTTTTAAAGGCATTTTAAACAAATACCATACTACAGTTTTTAACAAAATATATCTCCAAACTGATGCCATGAACCCTTTGTGTAAACAGCTGGAAAATTAATGCTGAGATAATACTGTTTGGAGATATATTTTGTTAAAAACTGTAGTATGGTATTTGTTTAAAATGCCTTTAAAACACTGGGTGCTAGTCGAATGAAATCTGTGAGAAAATAAATATATTAGTATTAAATAATATTTATTGTAAGATTATATATATAAATTATATATATATATTTACATTATCTTATTATATATATCATCACTCGCTAAACAGCTATGAATGTTTCAAAAGTTCTATCCAAGACAAACTCATCATCCAAATTATTATAAATGTCTTGCTGCCGTTACACATGGTAGGTAAATCTGATATGTTTTTTCTTCCTGTATTTTAAATAAAATTTAGAACTTCTTTTTTTCCCTGGAAAAATTGTTGTTGTTTGAGTAGTTGTAATTGGAGGAAACTAATTAGCACCTTGTTTCGTAAATGTTATGAAGAAACGGTATTCTAAGTTTTTTAGAAATATGTATTAAAGTTTGATGACCGAAGTCTCCATAAATTGATGAGTTTACCGATGCAACTTTGCCTTAATACAAATTCTTTGTTTTAAGGTAAAATCGTATCTAATTGATTGACTAATAATATCGTTATGATTTTAAAGTTAACACTTATTTATATTATTGAACAGTATTTGACGAACAGCAGCCGGACTGTACGTGCAACATCAATTAACCGGATGAACCAAAAAAATTCTTTGGTTTATGGTTTGGATTTTGCCGATAAGATTATTTTTAAATTTAGGGCTGCAGATCTTATGCTTGAAATATTAGTTAAAATAAATACAAGAGATTTTACATTAACGGACAGTAGATTTTGGAATTTATTTTATACATATATTCTTATTTATATATATATATATATATTTATATATATATATATATATATATATATATATATATAATATATATATTATATATAATATATGTATAATATGAGTTTGTTTCTTGGATTCAGGAACTTAGGGACAGACGTATTAACTTGGAAGTCAAAATTGACAAAAAACAAAAAAAATATATATTATATATTAGTCTTGATGGATGAGCAGTCATTTTAAATGTAAATGATTTCGAACAGATTTCTAGTTTTCACTCAGCGCAACTACAAAAACGCAGGTGCCATGCTTCACGCCAGGGGGATGGCAAAAGAATCCTCTCTAAAAAATTTTGTTTTTAGGGATCAATTTTCTTTAAGTGACTCTGAGATAGATGTCATTAGAATTATTTGTTTATTCACAATTAATGTCTTTTCAAAGTTTGGTTTAATGAGCATTCCTAAAACTACATTGACCCCCCAAGCAAGATTTCGAGTTGTTTAAATTTAATTATTATAAAAAATTGTTGAGACATTTCAACTGTGGCTTTGTATAAATTATAAATCATTTGTGGTATTTGACCAGGGCAAGTTGCTTTCACTTTTTCTGTAAAATTTAGACAAACAAATGAAAATAAACATGGCTGCAAAACTGTTGTCTTTTGAGCAAAACAGTCGTGATGATGAGCTAAGCAAGCTCCTTGAGCTTGAGGAAGAAAACATACAAGATGATAGGATAGTTAAAGCCAAAATTGCTCTGAAAGAAGCTCATTTTTTGGACAAAGAAGTGATTACTTTATTACACAATTAACATTTAACTTCTTCAAAAGGTTCATCATTTCAACATTCTTACATCATCTCTTCTTACATTCCTATCAGGATGTTTAGAATGAAGACCCGGATTTTAGAAAGGACAGGGAATTGTCAAACTTTTACGGTTGTAAACACACCCGAAAGGGTGTCAAATTAATGCAAATATACAATGCGAGCATAACGAAAAATGAAGAGTAGAAACAGAATATTTTGCAAGTAGTTGTTTAATGTCGAAAATTATTCCCAAACACACTTGATTCTAGTGACTCAATCTTACATTTGCTGGAATTAGATCAAACTACCATTATTATTAATTTAAATATAATTTTAATTTATATTATTTTTAATTAGAAGAAACCTGTACTGATTTACTATTTGCAATTTTTGAAGATTGTTTTGGTAATAATTAATTTCATTGTTTTAAATTCATTATGGATTGGTCATAATAAGTAATTGGTTTGTATGTCAAATATTTTCTTCTTCCCACCTCCCCTTCCACTTTCCCATTCCTTTCATTCACCTACCTGGCTGAAATGTTTTTTTAAAAAGTATCTTGAACTCTTCGATGCTAAATAAATAAAAAATAGTAGGAAAACATTCATGAAAGCAAATTATCTACTTAAACAAATTTTCACATTTTTGTTTTTGAAATAGTCGACTTTCCAGGTCCGGAACAGCACCAGTCCTCGAAAAAGCCAAATATCTATACGTTGTCAATACATGAACATTCTCTGCAAAAAAAACAAAAAAAAAAAAACGTTTTTTTTTTTTTTTTTTTTTTTTTTTTTTTTTTTTTTTTTTAATTTAATTTTATTTAATATAAAATAGCTGTGGCAGGTCTTAACGTTATCCGATCAGCTGAAACTTTGACAATCTCATTTTTACAACAATAGGTAGCTTCTTTGAGGTTCCCGCAATACGAGGGAAAATCTTCATGTTTTATTCCTCCCCCCCTATATATATATATATATATAATATATATATTATATATATATATATATATATATAATTAATTATATATATATATATATATAAATACAATCGGCGGAATGATTTCTTACAACAAATGATGCGCAGACAGAGCTTGGATTTCCTCCTTGAATTAATTCAGAAACCTCTAAATGATAATACTTTAGTGAAATATGATTATTGTCAGATTAGTTATAAAGAAATTTGCTGTAGACTACAGGTAAGTTACTTTTGTTTTATGTCGTCAGTCCATTTTCTTCCTTATTTTTGTTTCTGAATCCACACACTTTTAATGCTTCCTGAAATCTTTATAGGTTATTGAGTCAGATATGTGGGGTAAATCATATATGAAAACAAATTGAGTATTTGAAAGTTGAAAAATATTTATTATTATTATTATTATTATTATTATTATTATATTATATTATTTTATTTGGAATAGGAAATACATTACGTCATTTGAAATGAAAGAAAATGACCCATTTTTTGAAAATATTGCTAATATCTTTGCGGTTGTTACTTCCTTTGTATTAAGCTTCCTGAGGATATTTAATTTTGTTTTAATATGTGATGAGGTGTAATTTTCTTTATGGATATTTTCTATAAAGTTAATACAAAAGATTACTCTTTTTAAATTAATATTTTCTACAGAAGTTGCTGCTTAATGAACAGTGTTTAGGTAGTGTTGTTCTTTTTAGAATTTATGTTCCTTTATTTTGTCCTTTGCACATGCATAATATTTTTTGAAATACTATCTGTGTTCTATATTTCGCTTATTTATTTGCCTGTATGTACTTAAACCCTTTTCTGGCGCGTTTGACTAACTAACATATATTATTATTATTATTATTATTATTATTATTATTACTGATAATTTATTTGCAGAATCTATTGGCATCTTTAGATTCCTTGCTTTGGATTAGTTCTAGACACGTTTTCGATGTTGACATAATATTTTCTGAAAATTGCCAAAACATTTTGTTAGAAATTAAGGCTTTCGTATCTGAGGTTGGCCTCAAAACAGGAAACGATCTTTTAAACGACTCTGAGATTTCATGCAAAAGGATGTGGATCTCTTCGCATGTGGACAAGCTCAATGAACTTCGATGTTCTACTATTGTTCGTTTAATAGATTTGATTAATATTATTTTAGAAAATGAAAAGCCTTCTTGCTCTCAAGGGTTTTCGCTACTAGATTCAAAAATGAAAAAAATACTTTTCTTGTGCATTTTCAGTCCTGAGGAACTAGGTTTTGATGTTAGAGACACACAAGTGATTACTCAGTTACCTCAGCGTCTTTCAAATCTTCTTCTGGTTATGCTCAAGAAATTGCCTCAAAAATCAATAGAAGAATTCAAGATGGAGTTGTATGAATATGTAAATAATCAAGTTTTGAAAGAGTTTAAACATTTACCAGAGGTTTTGGATGCAAAAACTCATGTTTCTTCAAAAATTATGAGTTATATTAAAGGATTGGAAACGCTTCGTGTTAGTGGCTGGACCCAATGCAACTCTGAGGTAATTATTTTCTTTTAAAATTCCTTAAATTTTAACCTAAAGTTATTAAAATGTAATAACTAATTACCTGCTTAGCACTACTCACATGGAATTATTGGACTGTGAATCTTATAAGGTCTAATAAGACAGGTGAATGAGTAACGAATAATTGTAATATAGAATATCTAAATACAAGAGAAGGGCTCATAAAAAAAAGCAATAATTTTGAAAACCGAATTAAATCAACGCTTATAAATTAAAGCCTAATTATACCGATTTTGACGTCTTTTTTTATTTTATTTTTTAGAAAATATTTAAAATACGGAAGCTCTCTGACTTTTGTCTTTTATTTCATCCACATTTTTGAAAATGTACTGATAACAAAATTAAAAAAAAAAATATAATATATATATATATATATATATATTATTATATAAATATATTATATTAATACTATATAATATATATATATATATAGATTATATATTCATTCACATTATTTCATTTTCTGAAGATATTTTCATGGCTTGAAAAGTTATTTACCAGTAGAGAAAGAATGGAGTACACAAAGGTCGTCAATTCGAAACATTACAAATTTTTAGAAGAATATCTTCAGCTTGGAGTTAGTCTTAATCCTAAGGTAAGCTTATACTTTTTTTTTATTTTTTTATTTTTTTTTATTTTGTGTTTGTGTTTATTTTTTAGTTATTTTAAGAGTCAAAGAATTTCTACTTATTTCATTGTTATTATTTGTATAATTGTTTTATTAATTTTTTATGTAGATGCTTTAAGAAAACTTTTTTCTCTGGGTGATGGCGTTATATCTTTTAATTATGCTTTTATCTCTAATTTTTAGTTTTGAACCTTATTATATATATAATATATATTATATATATAAATATATATATATATATATATATATATAATATTATATATATATAATATATATATTATATATATTATATATATATTATTATATATATATATATAATATTATATATATATAATATATATATTATATATATATTATAAATATATAATTATATATATATATTATATATATAAATATATATTTATAATATATATATATATATATATATGGTTTGAAATATCTTAGACAGAAACAGGGAGAGCTATAGTGATAGTTAGAAGGATTAGAACGACTACCTTTCTCTGAAAAGTTGGACAAATGAAAGCACCACACTGACGGTTATCAACACTGAAGGAAAGTACTAGTATTAAGGCATAGGAGAGAAAGTGACAAGGAACTGAGCCAGCCAGAAGCACACTTACATTAAAACCCAGGGAGGAATGCCATCCGGCCACTTGTCTTCATAACGTGCATAGCCCCGTCAGAAGAAAATGCATCTGCCATCAAACCAAATCACATGCCAAAGGAATGGGACATCTTATGATCAGGAGGATTGTCGGAGCGCCAGGGTGATTAAAGAACAGGAGCCTCAGAAGAGATTAGCTTTTTCACTTAACGTTAGCAAGAAAACATCCCAGAGCGTAAAAACAAAACAAGATTATATATATATATATATATATATATTATATATATATATATATATATAATATATATATTATATATATATAAAATATACTATAATATAATTATAATATTAATATATATATCTCTAATCTCACAATATAAAGAAAAGTCATCACCGCCCAAAAAATTGAAACAGTAAACGAATAAGAAAAAAAATAAATTATTTAAGCCTAAATAAACCATAAAAAATAAAATTAAAACTACACAAGCTTTCGAGACCGTATCCAGGTCTCTTTATTCAAGTGAGTTCCAATAAAAGAATGAAATAGGCAACAGAAAGAAAGATTAACACCTATAGAAGACAATAAACTAGCAACCATGTCCAAATATTAATTAAATCGTCATAAGTACTTTTTTAAAAAAGGAACCTTTTTCAAGACACTATTAGTTACTGGATCCAAATGAAAATTCCTTTAGTAATATTCATGTTATCAGTATTATTGATGATAAAGGACTTCAATAATTTTCGAATTATTATCTTGAACTTCTTAATAGAAGAAAAATTTTTCATATTTATAAAGTGGTTCTCATTTCTTCTATGTTGCATCAGAGCTGAATTCATATCATCCATTCTGAGACTATAAGAATTTTGGTATCTGCGTCTATTTTCTACTGTTTCTCTGATATATATCTTATTACAATTATCACACTTTATTCTGTAAACCCAATATTGTCATTTCTTTCCGTCGATATAGGATTCAAAAGCTTTTTTAACATTCCCGGCACTGAATAGAACAAATTCACATTATTTGGAATGTTTTTAAAACC
>SEYY01021058.1:0-2500 GCA_009176605.1 Armadillidium nasatum
ACTCATTCTATATAGAGAAATATATAATTGTCACCTTTTTATTTATAAAAGAGCCATAATTGAAGCCTAGAATAGCCTTAAAATCTGTATATATGAGTATATTTTCGCTAATTGTTCTTGTTCAAGATAATTTATGTCATCATTTGCGTTTTTATCCTATAAAATCCGATGTTTGAAGAAAAAATTGCTAATAATTTTGAAGAAGAGGTGCTTTAAAATTGTGATTTATCTATTTATGCTTCATTGAATAACCTCACAATGCTATTTATATATATTTGAAGACATGCTT
Source organism: Armadillidium nasatum (assembly GCA_009176605.1). Taxonomy (NCBI): domain Eukaryota; kingdom Metazoa; phylum Arthropoda; class Malacostraca; order Isopoda; family Armadillidiidae; genus Armadillidium; species Armadillidium nasatum. The sequence goes on from SEYY01021058.1 coordinate 290, forward strand.
ATGTATTGAAAATTGCTGTTAATCAACTTATTTATTAATATATAAGTATTTTCTTTTGTATTTTAATATAAAGTAAGGACAAAATAATAAAAAAGAACTTTAAAAGCTAAATATTTTTTAAATTCTTTTCAATTAAATATATTTTTCATTTCGACTTTAATATGCTAATATTCAATGTATAAATTTGTTTGTTATGTTTAATTTGATGAATTTTCCAATTTAAATACAGATTGTCGTTGGTTAAAACTGGTTAAAATAGTTAAATTTATGAAAAAAATACATGTCGTAAGAAAAAAAACATGAAAATAACTGTTTTCTTTCATAATATGAAATTTTTGCAACATATTTCAATATTTGGTAATGATTTTTCAATTATGGTGTGTTAATGAGGCCTAATTTGATAGATGTTTATCTATGAAAATGTCGGATTTTATATGATTACGTATGGTTTGATTACTTTATCTTAGTAAAAAACGCTCATTTTTATTTGATATTTTAGAAAATAATTTACGATTAGCATATTAAACGTTACTGTAGAATGTTGCTAAGAGAATCTTAATGTCTGTGTTACACTGTAACTGTAAAGAAAGATGAAGTTAGAAGCTAAAATGGGTTAATATGAGTTACTTTAATTTAAAAAAATAGAAAATAATCGGTAAAAATGGCAAAAAAGGAGGATGCTATAAAACTCAAAAAAAGATATCATTTTGGCTAATTATGTCTATATGTCTTTAAAATGTACGAATTTTCGCATCATTGGTATGTTGTTTCAGTCCAACTGTGCTTATTCTTGTGTTATTTGATGTATTTATCATTAAATTCATTATGTTAAGTGAAAAATGAACACAATTTATATGGATAAATATATAATTGTCCCTTTTTATTTATAAAAGAGCCATAAGGGAAGCCTAGAATAGCATTAAAATCCTTACATTTGTGTATATTTTCGCTAATTGTTCTTTTTCACTGAAGATAATTTATGTCATCATATGCGTTTTTATCCTATAAAATCCGATGTTTGAAGAAAAAATTGCTAATAATTTTGAAGAAAAGGTGCTTTGAAAGGGTAATTTATCTATTTATGCTTCATTGAATAACCTCACGAAGCTATTTATATAAATTTGTAGACATGCTTATGTATTGAAAATTGCTGTTAATTAACTTATTTTTTAATATATAAGTGTTTTCTTTTGTATTTTAATATTTAAGTAAGGATATAATAATAAAAAAGAACTTTATAAGCCAAATATTTTTAAATTGTCTTCAATTAAATAAATATTTTTTTCATTTCGACTTTATTTATGCTAATATTCAATGTTTAAATTTGTTTGTTATGGTTAATTTGATGAATTTTCCAATTTAAATACAGATTGTCGTTTGTTAAAATTGCTTAAAATAGTTAAATTTACGAAAAAATAACATATGTCGTTAGAAAAAAAACATGAAAATAACTGTTTTCTTTCATATTATGAAACTTTTGCAACATATTTCAATATTTGGTAATGATTTTTTTCTGATGGTGTGTTAATTAGGCCAAATTTGATAGATGTTTATCTATGAAAATGTCGGATTTTATATGATTACGTATAATTTTATTACTTTATCTTAGTAAAAAATCATCATTTTTAATTGATATTTGAGAAATAATTTATGATTAGAATATTAAATGTTACTGTAGAATGTTGCTAAGAGAATCTTAATGTCTGTGTTACACTGTAACTGTAAAGAAAGATGAAGTTAGAAGCTAAAATGGTTAATATGAGTTACTTTATTTTAAAAAACTAGAAATTAATTGGTTATTATGGTAAAAAAGGAGGATCCTAGCTATAAAACTCAAAAAAAAGATTATCGTTTTGGCCTAATTATTTCTATATCTCTTTAATATGTAGGAATTTTCGCATCATTGTTATGATGTTTAAGTCCAACTGTAAATATTCTTGTTATTTGATGTATTTATCATTAAATTCATTATGTTAAGTGAAAAATGAACTCATTTTATATGGAGAAATATATAATTGTCAGTAGTAGGGGAAGAACATTGAAGGCAGGCGAGGGGAAACCATGACGTCACCTGAGGGGAAACCAGCTTCTTTCCTGAGCCCTTTTTGGGGGTCTCCGCCCCCCTTGAGGGGCCCCCCCCCCCTGAGGGGAAATTGCCCCCCGAGGGGACTTCACGTACCTTTGTGAGTTGTTTTTAATCAGATAATCCGT
>SEYY01021058.1:7500-16109 GCA_009176605.1 Armadillidium nasatum
ATATATATATATATATATATATATATATATATATATATATATATATTATATATTTTTTTTTTTTTTTAATTATTGTAATAATTTAATGATAATAAAATTTAAATAAATCATAATTTTTTTTTTTATTCATAATATTTAGCTATATTTTTACATTAATAATGATTTAAAATTATATATATATATATATATATATATATATATATATATATATATATATATATATATATATATATATATATATATATATATATATATATATGATTTAAATAATATTACTAAAGCACGTTCTATTTTTCACATTGATATTATAAAATGCTTTTTCATACTTCGTCTAAGAAGTATCATTCTGTTCTTCCTCATCGCTTGTTACATAGACGGGTGAGTCAAGAAATTGGCGGACTTCAAACCGAATTACGGCTTCATTCCTTTTCTGAAAGCTTATAATTCTAGCCTGTAGTTTTTTCTTTTTTCTTTTTAATCTATAGAAAAATCATTCCCTTATATATATATATATATATATATATATATATATATATATATATATATATATATATATATATATATATATTATATATATATATATATATATATAGTATATTTTATTTATATATATATATATATATATATATATATATATATATATATATATATATATATATTATATATATATATATATATATATATATATATATTATTATATATATATAAGTATATTTTCATTTCCTATCCTATACAGAATATATATATATATATTATATATATATATATATATATATATATATATATATATATATATATATATATATATATATATATATATATATATATATATATATATATATTATATATTCACCTTTTTAGTTCAGCCTGTTGTAGAAATTTTATGAATCCGGTTTCGGCTTTTGGACATGAATTTCGGGTGCACCGTATTCTCTCTTCTGTAATATATATATATATATATATATATATATATATATATATATATATATATATATATATATATATATATATATATATATATATATATATATATATATATATATATATATATATATATAAAGGTCTGAAAGATGTTCTTGATGTCTAAAAATTTTCTTTAATTTCGGCGAACTTCTTCGTAATCTTCCCATTATGCGAAAAAAGTAGACAGGTCTCATGTATATTTTTGACGGAGTTCAGCTTTTATATAGTTCCGTCTTATCTCATTTTTTGGTTTCTTAAAGCGGGATGAAGCATCTTCTATAGTAGATAAGAACACTACCCCCCCAAATCCCATATTTAATGAATGATACGTTCTCTCTGAAACTTTCTTCTATATATATATATATATATATATATATATATATATATATATATATATATATATATATATATATATATATATATATATATATATATATATATATATATATATACTTTGTTTTTTTCATAAACCAAAAAGAAGGGAAAGTATATTTTTAGGAATTTCGCGTCTCAGATATACAGTAAATAAAAGAGAATATTTTTTTTTAAAAAAAGTGTATTATTTTTCCTTGGCTTTAATAAGAAGCTTCAAAAATATTAACTATAAGTAATCTTTTTTCATTTATTTATTCATAAACATATATACAAATCTATATATATATATATATATATATATATATATATATATATATATATATATATATATATATATATATATATATATATATATATATATATATATATATATATCTTAAGTACCATATTTACCAACAAAATACAGACACCTGAAGTAGCCTCCGATGGATTAGGAAAACATAAAGTAAACAGTCTTGACCAGATTAACAGATAAGGAGACCAAAAAAGAGAGATGGGAGGATTGAGAAAAATATTTTTTCGACTACCTTTACATAGATTAAGTTGTAAATAAACAGTTTTTGGAGTATATTTTCCGCTAATGAGGTCAATTGTTTTCACCAAAAAGGGAGGATTAAGATTAAGAAAAATAAATTCAGGTATAAACAGAAAAGAAGTAAAATATTCCAGCATGATATCGAATCCGGGGAGGGTAGAAGGGATGGGAATATATATATATATATATATATATATATATATATATATATATATATATATATATATATATATATATATATATATATATATATATATATATATATATATATATAAAGACCTGAGGCCAACTAATGTTAGGGATATAGTCATATTAAAGGCCGACATGACCTGATACAAAGCGTTTGAAGGTGAATAAGTCATAGTAAGTGAGGGAAAATAGATGAGGGAATTCCAGTAGAGTACATATAAGATTGAACATAGCAGTTAAGTCTGGGGTCGGAGAATTGGACATAGAAAAGATGAGACTGTGTAAAGCGTCGTGTCACACGAGCTCTTCTCAGTGGTTGAGATATGCAACGAGAGAGTTCAGAAAAATAGTGTCCATTGTAATAGTAAAAGTATTGAGAGTGCAGAGTTTTAGTGAGAGAGTTGGTAAGACTCCACCTTTTCCGGGAGAGCTGTATGAGTGGTTCCATCCCCTGATGTGTTACACTTACTCCATTCAGGGGCAGACAACAAACGTATACAGTGCAAGTAAATGAGTTGGTGTGAAGAAATACCGAAGGTGTCCCAGAACACCCGATCTCTTCTATATATATATATATATATATATATATATATATATATATATATATATATATATATATATATATATATATATATATATATATATATATATATATATATATATTATATGGAATATAGGGGGGGGGTTATTTAGTTTTAAAAATATTTCTGGTTTTGTTCTATCATCGAAGATGGTTTTGGGGAGGGAGTGAATAGTAATTATACGTATGAAGTCTCTCCCTAAAGAATAACAAACAAAATAATCATTTTAAGTATGAATTTTAGATAAGTACCATTTTTATTTCACCGTAATAAGGAAAATACAAACACCTGTGGTTGCTCTCGAGGCTTAAGTTACAAAATAATCAGTTTTTGGAGTATATTTTCTCAAAAAAAAAAAAAAGATAAGGGGAGGATTAAGGCTAAGAAAAATAAATTCAGGTATAAACAGATCGACGCCATGCGAACAGATGAGGGACTCAGTAGGGATTGGGACTGAGTAGAACATTCGTATAAAAATTGAGATTTTCTACAACTCTGAGTTAGTTTCTGTAGCTCTCTTATACTCTCAAAATGGATTCCCCCAGTGTTTTCAAACGTGTTACTATCGCCGAACTAATAGACTGGGAGATCGATTTCGGAAATATTAACTTCAAATTCCAGAGAAAAATTAATGGGGATGATTATTTCACCTGTACGTCAGCACATCCCAGTAAGAATAGACGAATATATATCACGGTGAACCAGCTACGACAAATTTTTGATACACTTGATATATGGGTATATGAACAGTTCACTCTGATATCTGAAACGGCAATTCCCTGTGATGAAAAGTGTACATTTTTAAATCCTATTTTGGACGAGAAACGGATCACATTGAGTTATATAACAAAATCGGAAACTTCTATTCTAGATGTAAGACTAAGGGTGTTTCATGAAGAAACAGAGGCGTACGTGTTTTCCAATTTTGGGTTTACAATCAGAGGTGACGAGGAAATATTCAGATTTCAATTGTTGCGTGAAGAATTTGATTCTAAAATTGAGAAAGTTGAAAAATTGGAAGATTATCAAGAAAAAGCATACGCAATACTCTACGCAATGTATAAAGACATGAAAAATGAAGACCCTAGTTTAACAATTGATGAAATAATAGAGAAGGCTGACAACAACGAATTTGGTAAACGCTGGAGTAATGAAGTCTTGAAACCTCAAATAAAGAAACCTGAAGCTATACACATACCCGGAAATAGTATATTTTATTATATAATTTTACGTTGTAGAAAAGATTTAAAAGAACATATTGACCTGTGTGACAAGGTCGATTCTTTTTTAAAATGACCTTAAGTGAAATCATATATATATATATATATATATATATATATATATATATATATATATATATATATATATATATATATATATATATATATATATATATATATAGGGGAAAAGAACGTGCTTTAGTGATATATATAATATATAATATATATATATATATATATATATATATATATATATATATATATATATATATATATATATATATATATATAGGGGGGAAAAAAGAACGTGCTTTAGTGATATTTATTTATATATATATATATATATATATATATATATATATATATATATATATATATATATATATATATATATATATATATATAAATATAAATTTTATATTTATTTAAATATATATATATATATATATATATATATATATATATATATATATATATATATATATATATATATATATATATATATATATATATATATATATATATATATATATATATATATATATATATATATATATATATATATATATATATATATATATATATATATATATATATATATATATATATATATATATATATATATATATATATATATATATATATATATATATATATATATATATATATATATATATATATATATACGATGTAAATATATCTTTTAATGTTAATAAAAAATCATAAATTACATTCTGTTTTTGTTTCCCCGAAATCTATATTTATATTCTTATGTAATTTGGAAAGAAAATATTAAAAAACAAAACTTGAAATAAAATTAAAAGCTTATAAAATAAGAACAAAAAAATTTTTATGTGACATTAAAAGAAATCAGATGAATTGTTTCTTAAATAAATGTTTCTGTAGAAAGAGTACTTGAAATATGATATATACTTATTATGTGAAATGTTCTGTTGAATTATTCGTGTAAACCAGTGAAATGAGTATGAAAATTAAAGTTGATATTACGGCATCGAAGAATTGAAAGATAAGATAGGGAAGATTTATAATGAAGGAAAGTCATGAAGCAAATGAGGACCTGGAAAATGTAAAGGTTGAGAAATTTGGAGGTATAGTGATCTTAAAAAGACAAAGATGAACAAAAAGGGAAGGTTTGGTAATCTAAAAAATGAAAAGGTGGAAAGAAAAGTTTGTTAAACCTCTCACCCTAATATATATATATATATATATATATATATATATATATATATATATATATATATATATATATATATATATATATATATATATATATATATAAAGAAAATGAGATTAGAATAAAAAACACTAAAGTGTAATAGATGAAAAAAAAAAAATTTGTTATCCGATGGGGAAAAACTATATTTTTTCGTTTCTTGATATTCCGTGTACGTAGTTACTATACATTTCCATCCAAAAACCTACTTCTGTGACAGATCAGCTTTATGAAAGATCATCTCGCATTGTTTTAAACTAGATAATTTTCATCTCCAATCAGATACGTCGTAAATCTTATTGGTATGTGTGTGTGTGTGTGTGTGTGTGTGTGTGTGTGTGTGTGTGTGTGTGTGAAGCTCATTTTCATAAGGAGGAAGCATTGCGTGGATAAAATTCCCTACTCCGTGCCTGTAATTTTTATCTTTTAAAATTAAAGAAAAAAAAAAAAAATTGAAAATTTATTACCAATTTTTTATTATTAAAAGAATATTTTGAAAATTATTATTATTATTATTTTTATTATTATTATTTTTATTATTTTTATTTTTATTAGGGCAATAGTTTGCGAGATAAATATATTTAGAGGGATGGTTACTAGCTTTAAATGAGTATGATGTGTTTGTAATGTTAAAATTAAAAATTAACTCTTCTTACTTGGAAACAATTGCTATGTTTACTTCCAAAAGTGAATGTATTTGGATGTAAGTGCTCATCACTGAGACGTTATATGTACTTTTCCAAGTGTATAAGCGAAGAAGTAGAAAAAAATTCAAAGTCCTACGATTAGAAATCGGTTAGAGTTTGTTACCATGATAGTCTGAAAGATAGAATTAAAAAGGAAATCTGTCTGCTTGTGCGTGAGAGAGAAAAAGGGAGAGGTAGAGAAAAAGAAAGAGAGAGAGAGAAGAGAGAGAGAGAGAGAGAGAGAGAGAGAGAGAGAGAGAGAGAGAGAGAGTTTGGTTAATAAAAATAATAGTACTATTTTAAATAATATTAATTACTTATATTTTTCCGTTTTTTAAAGAGAATAAATTCAGCAACCCTCTCCAATTTATTTGATTACTGAGTTAAATAATTTTTATAATTAAATAATATTTATAATTTAATGAAATAATTTTATAATCAAATAATTTTTTATATTTTTATAATTTTATATTTTTTATAATTTAATTATTATATTTTAGTAATTAATTGTATAATTTTATAATTTAATAATTTTTTATTTGTTATTATATATATATATATATATATATATATATATATATATATATATATATATATATATATATATATATATATATATATATATATATATATATATATATATATATATATACCCTCCTTCCCATACAAGTATGCTGAAATAAGAGACCAATCTGTTTATTTTGTGACTATTTATCTGAAAGGACCTTCAGGTGCTTGTATTTTCCTTATTATGACGGATAAAAATGGTACTTATCTAAAAAATTCATACTTAAAATGATTATTTTGGGGACTTCAGGTGTTCTAAAATACCATTCATTCCCCTAATGCTCTTTTAAGATAAAACCAAAATATTTTAAACTAAATAAATCTCTTTACCCCCCAACCCTCCCCCACCGTCTCAAGGTAACACATTGAAATTCCTTTTTTTTTTTGGTAGACACACGACATCGGATTCGTGTTCATTTCTCATTGGTTAATATGAATCAGATTCATTCTCATTGGTTAACAAATCAGTTTCAAACTCAACGTGGAGTTTTTAGAATTGATATTCAGTGAAAAGAAAAGATGGCTATTTTGTCCCGAAGAAAAAATATATATTTTATTATATATATATATATATATATATATATATATATATATATATATATATATATATATATATATATATATATATATATATATATATATATATATATATATATATATATATAGTATATAATTTTGTATGAAAAAAATACAAATGAAAAATGGAATGAATCAAAATAAAAAAGAAAATGAAGCAGAGAAAAAAAAAATACGAGTAAAAATTTATTTTCACGGAAGAAGCATAGAGTCTTCTTTAGCATAGCGGTAAAAGCCTCGACCCTCCGACGAAAAAAGTTGGGTGTTCAAGCCTCAGATTTAAATTTTTTTCCGTTTAAAGACTCTCTCTTAAAATAATTTATTATTATTATTATTATTTTTATTATTAATATTATTGTTATTATTATATTCAAAATAAAATTATTACCATGTTTTCTTAGAAAAAATAATAGTTTCTCTTAAAATATCGGATAAAGGAAAATGTATTTTTAAAGAAAACTGGAATCTCTCACAGTGAAAAACACCAACAAAATTATTATTATTATTATTATTATTATTATTATTATTATTATTATTATTATTATTATTATTATTATTATTATTATTATTATTATTATTTTAAAATACAAAGTTTGAAATAAATAAGTGAAAAAAATAGTTCAAATATATATGAAATATAACAAAAACTCGCAAAGTCGAAAAAAAAATACGCGTAAATAAATTTATTTTCACAGAAGAACTGAGAAGGCCTCCTTAGCGAAGTGGTAAACTCACGGAACGTCTCTCGTAGAGTCGAGAGTTCAAACCCGCTTTTTCAGAATTTTTATCGTTCAAAGGAATGTATTTATTATTATTATTATTATTATTATTATTATTATTATTATTATTATTATTATTATTATTATTATTTATTATTATTATTATTAGTTTTTATATTAAAAATAAAATTATTACAATGTTTTCTTAGAAAAATACGAAATAATAGTTTCTCTTAAAATATTGGATAAAAGAAAACTTGAAACTCTCAGAGTAAAAAACACCAACTAAATTATTATTTTATTATTATTATTATTATTATTATTATTATTATTATTACAAAGTTTGAAAAAAATATAAGCTTTTTATATATATATATATATATATATATATATATATATATATATATATATATATATATATATATATATATATATATATATATATATATATATATTATGGTTTCTATGGTAACAACAACAAAACAACAAATGTATGGACCTAACGCGTGCGCGCGCGAATAAACCACGAATATCCGGGGCGGCCGCGCCCGTCGCGAAGGGCACCCACCCGCGGATATGAAAAAAGAAAACAAAAAGTCTACCTCATAATAACAAAAGTCGAAAAAAATTTGAAGGGATAAATACAACAATTCGTTTTTTCTATACCAAGTTCGTCTTAGCGCAGTGGTAGAGTCATGGATTTTAAACCAAGAGACCCGGGTTCAAATCCCCATTTCTGAAGTTTTAGTTGTGCTCGCTCGCTCTCTCGTTCGTTCGTTCGTTCGTTCATTCGTTCGTTCCTCTCTGGAAATTTCAAAGTAAGAGGATGAAGTGACGTCATGAACAAAAGGAAGACGGTGATTGGTCGGAAAATAGCAGGCAGAATACCAAACTGTGATGTCATCAATCTCATACAAGACTCTGATTGGTTGAAGTAGAAGGCAAAAATAGAAGGCAGAGTAGA
>SEYY01021059.1:12500-15000 GCA_009176605.1 Armadillidium nasatum
TCCAGGAGTTAGGTCATTAGACTGTCAGCCGAGCCAGCACTGCTCTCCATCTTATGATATGAAGTTTAATAATTTTCTAGGAGTAGCTTGTATATATATATATATATATATATATATATATATATATATATATATATATATATATATATATATATATATATATATATATATATATTATAAAATTAAATTAAATAAAAAAAAAAAAATTTTAATTAAAGAAATAAAATTTATAATCTGCTTTTATTTTCCTTTATTTTATCATTTCTTTCTGATCAAATAATAATAAATAATAATAATAATAATAATTAATAGTAATAACGTTAGAGTGATTGACTCACGTGCAAGATGGCACCGGTTCGATACCACATGTGGATCCACGGTAGAATACCTACTAAGGTGTCTCTCCTCTAATATTATAATGGCCGTGAAATGTGAACTTTTTTAAAATAATAATAATAATGATAAAGTGTACGCAACTGCTTGAATAGGGCAATTGATGTCCACTAAATTTTCATGAATTTTTGTACTATTTTCAATCCTGCAGAAAACAGTGGAATGTATTTGTGTTAGACAACAAAGAACCATTATTGCATTTTACGTGATATTAAGATATCATTTTATCTTCGCTTAATTATTCGTTTCTTTCTATTTTGGAGGTTCTGGAAAGCTGACGAACCATGCAAATTTCATCTTTTTTTAAGCCATTTGCCGAGAAAACCATTATATATATATATATATATATATATATATATATATATATATATATATATATATATATATATATATATATATATATATATATATATATATGATAATGATAATGATAATGATAATATTTATTGCCAAAAACATATACAACAAATGAATACAAAAATCATATAAATTAAATCCATTTTTACATTAAAGGCAAGCCTATAGGGAAAAAATTCTTAAGGCAACAAAAATATAGCAGAGCAACAAGTAACACAATAGTTAATACTTTGCTAATAGATAATTTTTTAAATTAAGTTTAAATACATTCAACTGAGAACTTTTTCTCAGTTCAACAGGTATATCGTTCCATATTCTAGCTGCCTGGTAGGCAAAATTACTCTTAACTGAAACAGAAAGAGGCATTGGGCACACAATATCAAGGTTACCTCTTGTTAAATATCCATGTTCATGTACAAAATGAAACATGTTCTCATAAACAAATGAACATTGCTGGAACATTTTAACCTTTAAAATTATCAACGCTACCTTCAATTTATAAATGTCAACTATCCTTAGTATTCTCAATTGTTTATAAATGTCAATAGTATGCTCATAATGAACAAAACGAGAAAAGAGATTCCTTACCACCTTATTCTGAAGAATCTGCAATCTATCACATACCGTGGTCGCTACAACGCTACCACACCAAAAAATAATGCCATAAGTCAACCAGGAATTCACATTAGAAAAATAGAATGTTTTAGCTGTTCTGTAAGTCGAAATAATTTTTCAATTTATAAGATATACCAACAAATTTAGCTAACTTATTACATAAGTAATCAACATGTGCATAATGCTTCAAGTTATCACATATAACAAAACCCAAATATTTTATTGATTTTGCAACTTCTAATGTAACATTATCAATTGTAAAAATTGGGTTAACATAACTTTGTTTAGTTGAGAATACCATACATTTAGTTTTAGAGGGATTCAGACATAATCTATTAAATAGACACCAATCATAAAACTTATCAATACAAGATTGTACATAAAAATTCAAAAGTAAAGGGTCTTTTCCAACAAAGTGAAAAACAGTATCGTCGGCATACATGACTATATTAACATCTGTGAACAAATAATTTAAATCATTAGTATAGACAGAATACAATAAGGGACCAAGACAGGATCCTTGAGGGACCCCAACCGACACAGAGAGTACATCAGACAGACAATTTCTGTAAGAAACCAACTGTTTGCGATTTGACAAATATGATTTAAAAAATAGCAAATCAATACCCCTTATTCCATTCTATATAATTTATTTAATAACATGGTCATTCACACACAGTATCAAAAGCCTTACTAAAATCAATGAAAATACAGTAATTATGCAAGTGTTCAATATATTTAGGCAAAACATTATCAAATAACTTCAATGCAGCTTGCTGAGTATCTGCACCTTTTTTGAATCCAAACTGATTTTCAGATATAACCTTAGTAGATTCAAAAAAAATTTAGTAACCTTTTATGTGTTAGTTTTTCAAACACCTTATTCAAAGATGATAGTACACTTATTGGTCTGTGATTTTCAAGTAAATCGGCCTTTCCTCCCTTTATGAACAGGCACAACTCTAGCCATCTTAAACAGATTTCGGATATTCTCCCAGTGAAATACATTTATTGTAAAATTGAGAAATTAGTTTACTAAAATAACACTTACCAAGTTTAAGTATTTTTACAGAAATATCATAAGTATTCTCCTTATTTGCTTTCAGCCCCGATATGAAACCCTCAACCTCAGATG
>SEYY01021061.1:5000-7500 GCA_009176605.1 Armadillidium nasatum
TCTCTATCGGTAGGCTTAATTAAGGACGAACATAAGCTGTATATAACAGATGCAGTGGAACGACCGGAAAGGAAATCAGAAAAAAAATTACCGTGAGAAAGATAGATATCGAAAGAGAAAAGCTTATAATTCGAAGCTTTGTACAAGATAATAAATTTTTAATAATAATAATAATATAATTTATTATTATTATTATTCATCTGCATGTCAAAAGTAATAGACCAAAAATCAAAGAGAAAGGAAAGGGTACACTACAAAAATTGTCCTAACGAATCGTTGGGACGTTTCAAAAATGTCACAAAAAAAAAAAAATTTTTCAGTTATTTTCTTAGTAAAAAATAAACCAGTAATATGACTTTCTTTTTCCCTAACATGTCTTTTCTCTATGGAAAATTTTACTTTGACATTTTTGGCATTTGTCCCAACGATTCGTTAGGACAATTTTTGTAGTGTATCTACAAATGAACTTTCGTTATGAAAGTCATTATGGCAATCTCTTTGTATTTTTAGAAAAGAATAGAGACTAAAAAAAAGTGCATAAAGAGAATTATATATATATATATATATATATATATATATATATATATATATATATATATATATATATATATATATATATATATATATATATATATATATATATATATATATATATATATATAGTATATATATATATATATATATATATATATATATATATATATATATATATATATATATATATATATTATATATATATATATATATATATATATATATATATATATATATATATATATATATATATATATATATATATATATATATATATATATTGAGATTGATTTGACGATTACATGAATGATGAGGTAATTACGGAAGGGGTTTCTTATTCGGATTCATCCAATATTCATAAATATATTTCTAAAAATGTGATGACAGAAATTGGATGTTAATATTCACCACAAATATTACATAGTAAATTTTTTACTACATTCTTCAGGATTTATTTATTTATTTCGGTCAGTAATCTCTATTCTAGTTCCTTGTTTTGTTATAACTAATTTTCTTAATTAAATAGTATATTTTGGTAGAATATTGTCAAGTTGACTATTTTTTATTTTTATTTTTTTATTTTATTTTTTATTTTTTTTTTTTTTGTACAGGTATAGTAATACAGTCTCAATTTCAACACTGTTAATAATACTTTTCTTATTGTTGTTATTATTATTATTATTATTATTATATTATTATTATTATTATTATTATTATTATTATTATTATTATTATTTTATTTGAAATTTTTAATGATAAAATGATAAGCTCATGTAACAATTGTTGTGGTTCAAAGAAGTGTTTCTTAGAACATTTGATATCTTTAAAGTACCTCAAATTTTGACTGAGGAAACGCCATTTTGTATTTCTTCAAAAGCTCAGATTTTCCGCTATCTTTTTTATCGCAGTTTTTACGTCAATCTGTTTGGTGAAATCCTCCTATCACTCTCTTTGTGGCAATCTTTTTCAGATCTACAATACTTTTTACTTGAACTTTATTTTTACTAATCTTTTTGTGGCAATCTATTTCAGAACTACAATACTTTTTACTTGAACTATATCTTCATTAATATCTTTGAAGCAATCTCTTTCAGATGTACAATACTTTTTTACTTGAATTTATCTTCGTTTATATCTTTGTGGCAATCTTTTTCAGATCTTCAATCTTTTTACTTGAACTTTATCTTCATTAATATCTTTGTGGCAATCTTTTTCAGGTCTACAATCTTTTTACTTGAACTTTACCTTCATTAATCTTTTTGTGGCAATCTTTTTCAGATCTACAATACTTTTTATTTGAACTTTACCTTCATTAATATCTTTGTAGCAATCTTTTTCAGATCTACAATACTTTTTATTTGAACTTTACCTACATTAATCTGTTTGTAGCAATCGTTTTCAGATCTACAATACTTTTTATTTGAACTTTAGCTTAATTAATCTCTTTGTGGCAATCTTTTTCAGATCTATATAATACTTTTTATTTGAACTTTAGCTTCATTGATCTCTTTGTGGCAATCTATTTCAGAACTACAATACTTTTTTATTTGAACTTTACCTTCATTAATCTTTTTGTGGCAATCTTTTTCAGATCTACAATACTTTTTACTTGAACTTTATCTTCAATAATCTCTTTGTGGCAATCTTTTTCAGATCTACAATCTTTTTACTTGAACTTTATCTTCATTAATCTCTTTGTGAACATCTTTTTCAGATCCACAATACTTTTTATTTGAACTTTATCTGCGTTAATCTCTTTGTGGTAATCTTTCTCAGACTTTCTTACTTTTTACTTTAATTTTCTTTTCATTATTATTCTCAGTATTTCCTATATCTTGATATTTCTCTGAATATAATGATGTTTCTCTATTGAAACACTTTTTTAGGAAGTTAGAAGTTCTTTCGCTTTTGCAATAGCTGTAAAAAAAAAATAATTAAAACATATAGTGACTCACGTCCCTATTGA
>SEYY01021061.1:12500-20000 GCA_009176605.1 Armadillidium nasatum
TTGGTGACATACTGTAATATTTCTGATTCAGGCAGACGTGTCTTGATTGTTTTAAATACCTTAACTGGCAACATATCTCACGACTGATATATATATATATATATATATATATATATATATATATATTATATATATATATATATATATATATATATATATATATATATATAATATATGAAAAAAAGGAAATAATAAAATGAATGCAAATAATAATTTTTCCGAAATCTCTTCGGAGAATAAGAATAAAACAAAAGAAAAATTTTAATATTAAATTCCAGTAGCGCAAAAAATATGTTGAAAGCTGTTCCACGTATTATTATTTGCATTATCTTTAATAATAATAATAATAATAATAATAATAATAATAATAATAATAATAATAATAATACCATAGCTGTTATTATTACTACTACTACCATTGCTGCAACTCCCCCTCTTCATCTTTCTTCTTCTTCTCTTCTTCTTCTTCTTCTTCTTCTTCTTCTTCTTCTTCTACTATATATTTTTCTTCTTCTACATCTTCTACGTCTTCTACATTTTTTTCTTCTTCTACATCTTCTTCTTCTATATATTCTTCTTCTTCTTCTATATCTTCTTCTTCTTCTTCTTCTACTATATCTTCTTCTTCTTCTTCTACATCTACGTCTTCTTCTACATCTTTTTCTTGTACATTTTCTTCTTTTTATTCTACATCTTTTTCTTCTTCTTCTTCTTCTTCTTCTTCTTCTTCTTCTTCTTCCCTCATCTTTCCTAAACCACAATAATCTCACATGTATAAGCAACTGAGAAATTGTCTTATACTTATTGAAGTTCTATTCTATTTATTTTAAATGTGTGGATTTAATATCATATTATCTAAACAACAAGGTTTAAGTTAGAATGATCTGCCATTAAAGAAATATGTTAAACACACGCAAATATATATATATATATATATATATATATATATATATATATATATATATATATATATATATATATATATATATATATATATATATATATATATATATATATATATATATATATATATATATATATATATATATATATATATATATATACAGGGTGATTTAGAGACAAGGCATCCCTGGCATTCCTGAGCTATTGTTAGCACTGAATAACATATTGAAATCAGCTCACGACATCTCGCCTTTAGCCTTTAGTTTTCATGGATACTTAGAGTGGTGAGCAACAGTACTTTTTGCCATTAAAGCTTTTTATAAAACCAATGACAGTGTGGAGGGTGCACGCTCGTAGAGAATTTCTGCGTGATTTTAACAGGAAGCCACGATCGTACTCCGTCAGCACATCTAATTAACATACAAATACATAATTTTGAGGAAATGTGTTCAGCAACAAAAGAAACCTCTAGGAGGTGTTTGAACGCCGGAAAATATCGAGTTTGTTCGAGTCGCTATCATAAGAAGCATACGTTGTTCAGTTAGTCATCGTACAGTTTCTTTATAGTTTCATATTTCAAGTATTTAAGAATACAGGTACGGGACTTACATTACCATCAGTACTAGTTGCAGATCGCCCAGGAATTGAGACCCAACGGTACCTAATGCGATAATTCTGTAATTGTAAAGATAAAAGTTGAAAGAATTTGTTAACAAACTCTGAAAATTTTGCGAAGCCATTTCCACTTTAGCGAATTTGTTAATATGCAAAATTCTATTCAGCAATACCTGAGCAAATTACATAGCAACAAAGTTACCGTGTGGTGTGATGTGTCATCGCATGGTATAATAGACTATTAGTGTTTGGAGGATGAAGATGACCTTACAACTACAAGCATATCGGATCAGTACTTTGTCATGTTGGGAACCTTTTTTTTTCACAAATTATTGGCAACCCCTGGTTTCAACAGATTGACCAATGTATCAATGTATCAAGAAAGATCACGAGAAAAAGAAACACTAGAAATATTAAGAACAGATGAAGGTTTGAGTTACGTGTTTTCGAAGAAGATATCGTAGTTGTGTGGAAGATTGTGTTGAGTAGAGAGATGGAGGAATTGAGTTTTTGAGGCATTGAAAACTACCATGTTTTCTTTGCCCCAATTTGAAATGAGAGATAGATCAGAGGTTAGTTGCTCCAAGGCCACCCTCCTTGCCTCTATTAACTGTTGCTGGGAGGGGCGTCTTTCAAAATGAAAGGAGTAATGAAGGGTGGAGTCATCAGCATAGGAGTGGATAGGAGATGAAGTAATAGAAAGAAGGTCATTAATGAAAAGCAGAAAAAGTGTTGGGGATAGGACAGATCCTTAAGAAACACCACTATTAATAGATTTATAGGATGAACGGTGGCCGCCTACAACAGCTACTATAGAACGACCAGAAAGGAAATCAGAGAGAAGGTCACAGGGAAGGATAGATTCCGAAAGAGGGAAGTTTGGAAATCAAAGCTTTGTGACAGACTCTATCGAAAGCTTTCGATATGTCCAGCGCCACAGCAAAAGATTCACCGAAATGCCGAAGAGCGAAGGACCAAGAGTCAGAGAAAAGGGAAAGAAGATCACCAGTAGAGCGTTTCTTACGAAAGCCATACTGGCGATCAGAGATAAGATTAGAAGAATTGAGATGTTTCCAAATCTTCCTATTAAGATAGATTCGAAAACTTTAGAAAGAACGGAGGTTAAAGAAATAGGACGATAGTTAGAGGGCTGAGAGGGGTCCCCCTTCTTCGGCACAGGCTGAATGAGAGCACGTTTCCAGCAAGAAGGGAAGGTTGAAGTAGAAAGACATAGACGAAATAGTTTACCAAGGCAGGGTGCAAGCTCGGAAGCACAAGTTTTGAGAACCACAGGAGGATACCATCAGGACCGTATGCCTTCTTAGTGTTAAGCTCAGAGAGAGCATAAGTGACGTCTTTAGAAGAAATTACAATTTTAGACATACTGTAAATGAGTTAGAGGGGGTTGAAGGAGTAGGAACAGCTCCGGAATCGTCTAAGGTTGAATTTAAGGCAAAAGTTTGAGCAAAGAGTTCAGCTTTAGAGGAAGGCAAAACGGCAGTTGTACCGTCAGAAGATACTAGAGGAGGGAAAGAGGAAGAAGCAAAGTTAGAGTTGACATTTTTTGCAAAATGCCAGAAAGGTCGAGAGGAAGAGGAGCCAGAAATATTATTGCATTTGCGACGGAGAAAAGAGTTTTTAGTATCTCGAAGAATAGATTTTGCACGATTCCGGGATGAAATATAAGTAGCGTGAGATTTCTGGAGTTTGAAGACGAGGGTAGTCCCTGAAGGCAGCATCCCTGCGGCGGATAGCACGAGAACAAGCAGAGTTAAACCAAGGTTTATTAGGTTTAGTGGAAGGGAAAGAATATGGAATGTACGCCTCCATGCCAGAGAGAATCACCTCAGTTATGCGCTCTGCACACTCCGAAGGGACCCCTCCCACGGAAACAGTAATCATTCCATGGAAAATCAGAAAAGTACGACCGCAAGTCAGACCAGTTAGTGGCACCAAAATGCCAGAAACGTCTCCTCGCCGAGGGCGGGGGCCGTTCTTGCGGAAGACTTGAAGAGACTGGACAAGATACGGAGATAAGAAGATGATCGGATGAACACAGAGGAGGAAAGAGTTTAACAGTATAAGGAGAAGGATTAGAAGTTAGAAAAAGGTCTAGAATGTTGGGTTCATCACCAAGACGGTCAGGGATACGGGTAGGGAGATGCACCAACTGCTCAAGGTTGTTCTGGATAGAAAATTGGAAGGCGAGTTCACCAGCTGGATCATGAGAACTAGATGAAAGCCATTTTCGGTGGTGAACATTGAAATCACCTAAAATGATGATTTCGGAGAAAGGAGAAGAAGAAAGAATGTGTTCTATTTTGGAGTTAAGATAGTCGAAGAATTTTGGATAGTCTGTAGAATTAGGAGATAAGTAGACAGAACAAATGAATTTAGTTGTAGAGTTGCAAGAAAGTTTGAGCCATAAAGTAGAGAATTCAGAAGACTCCAAATTAGAGACACGAGAACAGACAACATCGTTGTGCACATATGTGCAACATCCGCCTTTGGCTGAAAATTGAGGATAGAGACAATAGGAGGAAACAGAGTAGGATTTGCTGTCAGAGCACTCAGACACCTGAGTTTCAGTTAAGAACAAGAGATGAGGTCTAGAAGAAGAGAGGTGGTGTTCGACAAAGTGGAGATTAGAAAAAAGACCGCGAATGTTGCAGAAATTAATGAAAAATGAAGACCGTGCACCAGGGCAAGTCGGTATATATATATATATATATATATATATATATATATATATATATATATTATATATATATATATATATATATATATATATATATATATATATATATATATATATATATACTCCTTTTTGGATAAATTTTAAGGGAGTTGCTTCTTTAAAGCACTATACTTAATATATTTCAAAATCTTTATGAAGCTCACATATTTTCCGATTCTTTGTTTTTTTCTTTAATTAGTTATTTTTTATGGATGGTGGTGGAGGGGGAGGGGTTCTGTTGGTTCCCCTAAAGGTCGGGGACGGGGGTCTGTTGGTTTTTAATCTTTTTTTCTAATTAAACTGATTTTCTTTGACATTTTCAACAAGTCTCAACGATATCGATGAGCATCTCTATAATTAATAACCTTATATATATATTATATATATATATATATATATATATATATATATATATATATATATATATATATATATATATATATATATATATATATATATATATATATATATATATATATATATATATATATATATATATATATATATATATATATATATATATATATATATATATATATATATATATATATATATATATATATATATATATATATATATATATATATATATATATATATATATATATATATATATATATATATATATATATATATATATATATATATATATATATATATATATATATATATATATATATATATATATATATATATATATATATATATATATATATATATATATATATATATATATATATATATATATATATATATATATATATATATATATATATATATATATATATATATATATATATATATATATATATATATATATATATATATATATATATATATATATATATATATATATATATATATATATATATATATATATATATATATTTTAATTTTTTGTTAAAATTTCAATAAAGGAAAAGGAAATGAAATTATTATTTTCATACTTCAGTTAATATCAAAGAAATTGTATATATATATATATATATATATATATATATATATATATATATATATATATATATATATATATATATATATATATATATATATATATATATATATATATATATATATATATATATATATATATATATATATATATTATATATATATATATATATATATATATATATATATATATATATATATATATATATATATATATATATATATATATATTAATATATATATATATATATATATATATATATATATATATATATATATATATATATATATATATATATATATATATATATATATATATATATAATGCGGCTTCATGGAAGCAAGAGAAACAACGCTTCCCCAGTAAATAAAAGATAAATCTTCAATATTCATCCTCCATGAAGGACTTACGTCCTGGTGGAATCCTCCTTCGATTAAGATCTTTGAATAGGGCTTTGCCCGTGAGCGGTGGGATATATATATATATATATATATATATATATATATATATATATATATATATATATATATATATATATATATATATATATATATATATATATATATATATATATATATATATATATATATATATATATATATATATATATATATATATATATATATATATATATATATATATATATATATATATATATATATATATATATATATATATATATATATATATATATATATATATATTAATGTCTCCTCTTTGCTCAATCTTACATGTACTCTACTGGTAAATCTATAACACAATCACTTCATCTATTTTCCCAAATTCCTATGACTTACACACCTTTTAACGTCGTGTCTCGGCACATGTCGGCCTTTAATCTAACCAGGATCCCGATTTGCTTTTTCTCTGGTGGAAATTTGGTAGGCAGGCCTCTGGCAATTGCCCACCAGAGGTAATATATATATATATATATATATATATATATATATATATATATATATATATATATATATATATATATATATATATATATATATATATATATATATATATATATATATATATATATATATATATATATATATATATATATATATATATATATATATATATATATATATATATATATATATATATATATATATATATATATATATATATATATATATATATATATATATATATATATATATATATATATATATATATATATATATATATATATATATATATATATATATATATATATATATATATATATATATATATATATATATATATATATATATATATATATATATATATATATATATAGATATGGAAGAGAACAGAATAAAAGGGATATTTCTGAAGAGTAATTTTTTGGCCCTCTTATTAAGGTTCGGAAACGTCCGTCAAGTGTCAGAATAAATCCCAAAATCGTTACAAGCTCTTTAACTCACCTAATGCAACCTTTTAGGCTATATATATATATTTATATATATATATATATATATATATATATATATATATATATATATATATATATATATATATATATATATATCATCATCATCATCATCATCATCATCATCATCATCATCATCAACCAGGCCGGTAGGCTGGTACTCCTCCAGAAACTTCTTAGGTCCTCGCAGTAGCCTTGGTTTCTCGAGTAACTTCAATTTTCAGTATCCGGCTTGCTGGGCCTTTCCCTGCAGTTTATCAGTGTTTATTATGAAAATGTATATTTACTTGTATATGACCTCAAAATTTGTTATCGAATTTTAAATTTGATCATGAACCAAAACAAAAAAATTCCAGTCCCATTTTGAAAGCAAAAAATCATTAATTAAGTTTTGTTTTAAGATAAAATAAATCATTGAGATCAGAGCTTCTCAAAGTGGAAGTAACGCCCCCGACCCCCGAATGGTGTCGCGAGAAATTTTGAATCTATTAAAACAAAGCATTGATTAAGTATGAAGGACATAAATATTGTTTGGAGGTTCGCCAACACCAATATCGAGCCCAGATTACACCTTTTAGTGCCAGAATTTGTTGCCACACTATAGCCCCATTAGTGGTAAACTTAATCTTAATTTTTCAGTCTTTAATAAAATTTTCTTTTGTATCTATTGCATTTTATTTTTCATTCTTACTGCAATTGGTGGCGAAAACAATTTATTTTGTGAGAGGGAGTTGCAATGAAAAAATTTGATTAGCCTAATATAGATTATATTAACATGCAATCAAAGTTAGTTCTCTTGTGCTTTGGTAAGTGTGAGTAGTAGAGGTAGCGAATGAAGATATGTTCCTACTAGATAGTCTTTTTGCTTTATTTTCGTTCTGCTATA
>SEYY01021061.1:25000-40000 GCA_009176605.1 Armadillidium nasatum
AGAGAGAGAGAGAGAGAGAGAGAGAGAGAGAGAGAGAGCCAAGATAGAGAGAAGTTAAGAGAGGTGATAACAAGTTTTGCTGAAAAGCTAAAAGAGGTGGGATTGATCGTGAATGTTGAAAAGACAGGACTGTTAATAATTAGAAGGGAGGAAGAGGAAGAGGAGCTTGTGCTGAAGGTGCATGGCGAGGAGGTGATTGTGGTAGAGAAATGTGAATATTTGGGGAGGAGAAAGTATTCACAAGGGAATGAAGTAATATGCTGGAAATCACCAACTGGATGGAGAAATACGGAAGAATGGTGTAAGCGCTGTACCCAGTCTTGGCAGACAAAAGAATGGATATAGGAGTAAAGAAAGTAATTTTTTAAAGTACTCTAACCTCAATTTTGTAATATGGAACGGAGACTTGGAGTGCGACAACAAGAGAAGAAAGCAGAATTCAAGCAACAGAGATGAGGGTGTTGCGTTTGATGGTGGGAAGAACCAGGAAGGAGAGGATAAGAAGCGAAAGAATTAGATAAAGTATAGGGGTTGAACCAATTAATCAAAAGATAGATGTAGCAAGACTGAGATGGTTGGGACACGTGTGGAGGATGCAGGAGGGGAGAGAGACTAGAGGGAGGTGAGAGTGCAGGCCAAGATTAAGAAGACCGAGAGGGAGACAAATGAGAGATGAATGGAGTCAGTTCGGGATTCACTGAGGCGCATCAGCTGCCTATGATGGAACAGTTGGTGGCAGATGGAATTATTTACGACAGATCTAGATAGAGACGAGTGCTGGCCCCACTGACAGGCCCCTAGAGCCTTACTTGGATCTGATATATATATATATATATATATATATATATATATATATATATATATATATATATATATATATATATATAATATATTATATATTCTTATAATTAAAAAATTGGTATCGGTATCGGCATCGGTATCGGCTAATTTTTCGGTATCGGTATCGGTATCGGTATCGGAAAATGGAAAGCCTTGGTATCGGTATCGGTAAAAAATTTTGGTATCGCTCCATCCCTAATATATATGTGTATATATATATATATATATATATATATATATATATATATATATATATATATATATATATATATATATATATATATATATATATATATATATATATATATATATATATATATATATATATATATATATATATATATATATATATATATATATATATATATATATATATATATATATATATATATATATATATATATATATATATATATATATATATATATATATATATATATAT
The DNA here is from genome assembly GCA_009176605.1 of Armadillidium nasatum. Lineage (NCBI taxonomy): Eukaryota > Metazoa > Arthropoda > Malacostraca > Isopoda > Armadillidiidae > Armadillidium > Armadillidium nasatum. Next base: position 26,283 of record SEYY01021061.1, read on the forward strand.
ATATATATATATATATATATATATATATATATATATATATATATATATATATATATATATATATATATATATATATATATATATATATATATATATATATATATATATATATATATATATATATTAGTGAAGTGCTCTTGTCACTAATGGGAAATAATCTCGGCGTCCACGATAGCCCTGACCCTACCAGCGGTACCCGCCGTGGACCCGTGAAATTCAAGAATCTTCCTCGAAAGGTCCTACCTATGGGATGAAGATTATATATATATATATATATATATATATATATATATATATATATATATATATATATATATATATATATATATATATATATATATATATATATATATTACCCAAACTTTATTATAGAGGATTTAATGACATTCAAAAATTAAATGAAAAGAGCTTAAGATGCATAAATTCAGAGCATAAGAAAACATTTCTAATAATAATGATACTAAAACGAGATTATAATAGACTAAATATGATATATATATATATATATATATATATATATATATATATATATATATATATATATATATATATATATATATATATATATATATATATATATATATATATATATATATATATATATATATATATATATATATATATATATATATATATATATATATATATATATATATATATATATATATATATATATATATATATATATATATATATATATATATATATATATATATATATATATATATATATATATATATATGCGTGTGTGTGTGTATATGCGTATGTGTATTTTTGCATGTATTTGTGTACTGTGTAGATTTATTATCTAAGATTAATTTTTTCCTAAAATTTTCCAAAAGTAAAAAAAATAAATAAATAAATAAATAATTAATTAATTAATTAATAAAAATAAAAAAAATTAAATATTTTAAGAAATTGCAATGCAATTGTAATTTAAGCAAAATTTGAATCATTTTCATCTTTATACAAAAAGTCAATTAAAATAAACCCATTAACTCTCTCTCTCTCTCTCTCTCTCTCTCTCTCTCTCTCTCTCTCTCTCTCTCTCTCTCTCTCTCTCTCTCTCTCTCTCTCTCTCTCTCTCTTTTAAATTAAATGTTGTCATAAAAGACGTAAAATGAAGTAATAAAACAGTCCCACGAAACGTTTCGTGTTTTTCAAATCGTGCGCTTATTGAAGTAATATTTGGATTCAAATGTGTAATAATATACAGAATTTTTTTTAAATGTAACCAAGACTGGCACTCATTTTAATTTTATTATTATTATTATTATTATTATTATTATTATTATTATTATTATTATTATTATTTTTATATTGTATTAATTAGTGTTATTAATCGTTATGTTATTATTATAATTATTATTATTATATTAATATTAATTAGTATTTTATTATTATTATTACTACATTAATTAGATATTTATATTATTATCATTATTATAACTTTTATTTTTATTAATGTTAATATTATTATTATTATTATTATTATTATTATTATTATTATTATTATTATTAATTTAATGTTAATAAAATTTTAAAAAAATATTATTATATTATTTTAATTATTATTATTATTATTATTATTATTATTATTATTATTATTATTATTATTATTTTATTATTTTTTTTTTTTTAATTTTTTATTTTCTCTATCTCTCTATCTATATATATATATATATATATATATATATATATATATATATATATATATATATATATATATATATATATATATATATATATATATATATATATATATATATATATATATATATATATATATATAATTTTGATTATTATTATTATTATCATATAATATTTTTTTTTATTATTATTATTTTTTTATTATTATTATTATTATTATTATTATTATTATTATTATTATTATTATTATTATTATTAAAATATTATAAGCTTAACTATATCTATTGGTGTCTTCCATGTCAGAGCATTTGTCATATCTTTTATTATATCTTTGCATTTTAATTTATTTTCCATTTATTCAATTCTTTTTTTTGACAAGACATACAATTGATTATAATAATAATAATAATAATAATAATAATAATAATAATAATAATAATAATAATAATAATAATAATAATAATAATAATAATAATAATAATAATAATAATAATAATAATAATAAGATATTATTAATACATAAACCCTTCTTTTCACTTTCTTGGTGGTCATTGAAAATTGTATTGACTTACGAACGCATAATAATATATATATATATATATATATATATATATATATATATATATATATATATATATATATATATATATATATATATATATATATATATATATATATATATATATATTTTTTTTTTTTTTTTTTTTTTTTTTTTTTTTTTTTTTTTTTTTTTTTGATAACTTTAAATTCAAAAAAAAAAAAAAATTTATTTATTTTTTTTAAATTTTTTAAATTCAAAAAAATTTAAAAAAATTTTTAAAATTTTTTTTTTTTTTTAATTTTTTTTTTTTTTTTTTTTTTTTTTTTTTTTTTTTTTTTTTTTTTTTTTTTTTTAATTTTTTTTTTATTTTTTTTTTTTTTTTAAAGTAAAAATTTATTTTTTTTAATTTTATAATTTTTTTTTTTTTTTTTTTTTTTTTTTTTTTTTTTTTTTTTTTTTTTTTTTTTTTTTTTTTTTTTTTTTTAAATTTTAAAATAAATTTATTAACTTATTTATGAGGTACTGAACAAGATTGATGGAATTATTATTGAAAGTCTCATACATTTTGAATGCAAAACTTAGAAAGCTTTTGATCTTAAATTCAAATTCAAACAATGCTTCAAAACTATAAGAAAAAAAAATAAATAAATAAATGCATTATAAATAAAATAAATAAAAATAAATCCATCATAAGTAAATAAATAAAAGTAAATAAAAAATAAATTAAGTAAATAGATAATTTTTGTATTCTTTTGATGTTAAATTGAAATTCAAACAATGTTGAAAACTATTATTTTAGTCATATATATATATGTATATATATATATATATATATATATATATATATATATATATATATATATATATATATATATATATATATATATATATATATATATATATATATATATATATATATATATATATATATATATATATATATATATATAATATATATATATATATATATATATATATATATATATATATATATATATATATATATATATATATATATATATATATATATATATATATATATATATATATATATATATATATATATATATATATATATATATATATATATATATATATATATATATATATATATATATATATATATGACAAAAAAATAAATAACAAGTAAATAAATAAATAATTTTTGTAAATCTTTTAATGTTAAATTAAAAATCAAACTATTATTAAAAAAATAATTAAATAATAAATAATTAAATAAATAAATAATTAAATAAATAAATAATTAAGTAAATAAAAAATAAGTATATAAATGAATAAATAACATTAAATTAATAAATAAATAAAAGTTAAATAAATATTTTTGAGTAAGCAATAAGGTCAATTATTTTATATTTTCTGGCCAAATATTTTTCATAGTTTAATTTTTGGGACTTTTTTTAATTTAATTTAACTTATTTATTTTAATTTAATTTTTTTTTTTTGTTAATTTGACAAAACTTTTCCCTCTTCAAAAGAGAGAAAATTTGTTTTCCTTTTGCATCCTAGTAACAGAGAGAGAGAGAGAGAAAGATATATATATATATATATATATATATATATATATATATATATATATATATATATATATATATATATATATATATATATATATATATATATATATATATATATATATATATATATATATATAGAGAGAGAGAGAGAGAGAGAGAGAGAGAGAGAGAGATATATATATATATATATATATATATATATATATATATATATATATATATATATATATATATATATATATATATATATATATATATATATATATATATATATATATATATATATATATATATATATATATATATATATAGAGAGAGAGAGAGAGAGAGAGAGAGAGAGAGAAAAAAATACTGATCAACTTTCTCAAAGACTTTTCCTCTTTTAGGAAATTAACAAATTTCTTAAAATTACTTGTCAAATGGAAATAAAAAAAAAGAATCAAAATTTAGATCATTAAATTATAAAAAATTTCAATTAAATCCAAAATGAAAATATCAAAATTTGCAAATTTTTTTTTTTTTTTTTTTTTTTTAAAGTTTCCAAACTACCTAAATCATTTTAAGACACCTAAATATGATACACAGAATTTAATGCCAAAGTTTATATTGGTTATTAAAATCTGAAATTTTAATTTTTTGGCAACGTTAAATATTGTATTCAATTTCAAATACAATATAAACTTTTCGAATTCAGTAAATGAAATATTCGAACTGTAAATTTCAGATCATATTTTAGGTTATATATATATATATATATATATATATATATATATATATATATATATATATATATATATATATATATATATATATATATATATATATATATATATATATATATATATATATATATATATATATATATATATATATATATATATAGCCCAACATCCATCTCCTGTGGTAGTGTTTGTGCCATCAGGAATTGCCAAGATGCACGGTCTATTTTTCTAATTAATTTCTGCAACATTCGCCGTCTTCAATCCAATTTCCACTTTGTTGAATAACATCTCTCTTCTTCTAAACTTCACCTCTTGTTCCTGATCGAAACTCAGGTGCTTGAACGTTCTGACAGCAAACCCTACTCTGTTTCCTCATACTGTCTCTATCTGAATTGTCAGCTAAAATTGGTTGTTGTGCTTACGTTCACAGAAATGTCGTTTTTTCTTGTCTCTTATTTGGAGTCTTTCGAATTTTCCGCCTTAATTTTCAGTTTAAGCGCTCTTGCCATTCTACGACTAAATTCATTTGTTCTGTTTATTTTTCTTATAATTCTGCTGACTATCCTAAATTCTTCGACTATCTTAAATTCAAAATAGAACGCATTCTCTCTTCTTCTCCTTTCTCTGAAATTAACATATTAGGTGATTTCAATGTTCACCACCTACAATGGCTTTCCTCTAATTCTCATGATACAGCCAGTGAACGTGCCTTCCATTTCTATATCCTAAACGACTTTGAGCAGTTGGTTCCGTTCCCTATACTCGTATCCATGATCGCCTTGGAGATGAACCTTACATTTTAGACCTTTTTCTAACTTCTAATCCTTCTCCTTATACTGTCAAACTTAATCCAACTTTGTGTTCCTCCTATAACCTTCTTGTTTCATTATTCTCTTCTGTCTTTTCAAATCCCCCGCAAAAAAAGACCCCTTCCTATTGAGAGGAAACGTTTGCGGCATTTTGGTACCGAAAGCTGGTAGAACTTGCGGTCGTACTTCAGTGATTTCCTGTGGAATTATTTATTGTTTCCGTGGGAGGGGTAACTCGGAGTGTGCAGAGCGCGTTACCAAGGCGATTCACTCTGGTATGGAGGATTACATTCCATATTCTTTCCCTTCTACTAAGCTTAACAAACTTTGGTTTAACTCTACTTGTTCTTGTGTTATTTGCCGCAGGGATGATGCCTTCAGGAATTGCCTTCGTCTTCAAACTCCAGAAACTTATATTTCATCCCGGAATCGTGCAAAATCTATCCTTCGTAACACTACTAACTCTTTCCTCCGTAGAAAATGCAATAATTTTACCGGCTCCTCCTCCTTCCGCCATTTTTGTCATTTTGAAAAAATATCTACTTTAACGTTGTTTCTTCCTCTTCCCTCCTCCAGTATCTTCTGACTGTATAACTGATGTTTTGAATTCTTCTAAGCCGAACTTGCCGCTCAAACTTTTGCCTCTAATTCAACCTTAGACGATTCCGGAGTTATTCCTCTTCCTTCAATCCCCTCCAACTCATTAATGCTTAAAATTGTAATTTCTTCTAAAGATGACATCTCTCTCTCTCTCTCTCTCTCTCTCTCTCTCTCTCTCTCTCTCTCTCTCTCTCTCTCTCTCTCTCTCTCTCTCTCTCTCTCTCTCTCTCTCTCTCTCTCTCTCTCTCTCTCTCTCTCTCTCTCTCTCTCTCTGAGCTCAAAACTAAGAAGGCTTAGTTTTCAAAACTTGTGCTTTTGAGCTTGCATCCTGCCTTGGTGAGCTATTTCGTCGCTGTCTTTCTATTTCAACCTACCCTTCTTGCTGGAAGTGTACTTTCATTCAGCCTGTGCCGAAAAAGGGGAATCCCTCTTAACCCTCCAGCTACCGTCCCATTTCTTTAACTTCCGCTTCTTTCTAAAGTAATTAAATCTATCCTTAACAGGAAGATTTGGAAATATCTCGATTCTTCAAATCTTATCTCTGATCGCCAGTATGACTTTCGTAAAACTCTCACTGTTGGTGATCTTTTTTCACTTCCGCTCTTGGTTTTCTAAACATATTAAGAGTCTTCTATAAAGTCTGGCAAAAAGCTTTGATTTCTAAACATCCCTCTTTCGAAACATATTCTTGTCTGTGGTCTTCTCTACCAAGACGCCATTCCAACAACAGTTATTTTAAGCTAAAACGGTGACCTTGGAGCAACTAGCATCTGAACTTTTTCGTATTTCAAACTGGGGAAAGAAAACATGGTTGTTTTCAATACCTCAAAGACTCAACATCTCTGTACTCGATACAACATTCTACACAACTATGACATCTTCTTCAAAAACACTCAACTCAAACCTTCATCTGTCCTTAATATTCTCGGCGTTTCATTTTTTCGTAATATTTTTTGGAAGGATCACATTAATTCTCTTTCTAAACAAGCTTCTAAGAGGTTGGGCGTTCTGAGGCGTTTTCAGAATTACTTCACGTCACATCAATTGTTTGCCCTTTATAGGACTTTTGTTTGTCCCTGTATGGAGTACGCACCTCACACATCTGGGGTGGTTACAGTCATACAGCTCTCTTTGAAAAGGTATAGTCTAGAGCTTCTCGTCTTATTAATTCTCCCGCTCTCACTAATTCTCTCCAGTCTGCTGCTCTCTCTCTCTCTGCTGGAACACACTCACATTATCTGTTTTCCCAACTTCCTTTGACTTGCACATTTTCAAACACCATGTATCTAGACATGTCAAAGGAAGTGGAAAACAAATGTAACATTAAACAAAGATGGCTGTAAAGAAACAAATAAAACATCAAACAAGCATGTACATTTCAATTTCCATACAAAATTCGTATGAAGTCAATGCACCCCTTCTGTTGCCAATTCACTTTAATGGAGGTGGAATGAGTGCGATTTTCTTTCGAGCAATCGTTAGCTCGTAAGGATAAAGATTCGAGGAATTTTAAATGTGCGGAACAATTTATAATTCATTTAGCTTTGGAAAATTTTATCCAAAAATTTCATGGAACTGGAGCACACCGAATGTGAGATTTTCATTCTAGTGAGAGACTTCATTTATAAGTTTTAATTTGATTTCGATAATCCATAAACCAAAAGAAAAATCTCTTCCAATCTTTTCAAAATCTGCTTTCAAAACTAAAATGTGTTTCGTAAAAAATAATGTTATCCTCATTTTAGACTTTTGACCAAAATTACTCACTGGAAATTTATCACTCCATCATGATGAACAAAATTCCGAAAAAAAAAAATATCTCTCGTAGCCATTTCCAAATTTGTAATAAAAATAAAAATATATTAAACAGTAAAAAGTTATCTAAACTAAGAACTTTTCCATATGACCTCATTCAATTCTTTATAACTTTTTCTGGCAAAAGATATTTGAAATTTCACAAAATGGAATCCAAATCAAGGAAAAATCTAAAATTTAAAATTTTGATATTTTCATTTTTAATATTTTGTCTATCTGAAAAGCAGATAGAAATAAAAAAGATATAAAATAGAAATAGATTTTGATGAGGTAACGAAATATATATATATATATATATATATATATATATATATATATATATATATATATATATATATATATATATATATATATATATATATATATATATATATATATATATATATATATATATATATATATATATATATATCTTGCTCCTCAAAATTTAAAAATAAATTGTCTTTTTCGACAATCCGAATAAAATCTGCATACTTGCATACAAAAACGTAGCTAATGTACAGCCGATGATAAGTGCCAGAATTGACACAATATATATATATATATATATATATATATATATATATATATATATAATATATATATATATATATATATATATATATATATATATATATATATATTTTTATTTCAGGATCCACTTCTGAAGATAACGAAACGAGCTCCGAAGACGAAACCCGAAGAAAAATTCGGTTACAGAAATCGAACACAGAAGTACCAGAAATTGACAATCATGACATCAGCAAAACGGAAATAAAGTAAAATATATATATATATATATATATATATATATATATATATATATATATATATATATATATATATATATATATATATATATATATATATATATATATATATATATATATATATATATATATATATATATATATATATATATATATATATATATATATATATATATATATATATATATATATATATATATATATATATATATATATATATATATATATATATATATATATATATATATATATATATATATATATATATATATATATATATATATATATATATATATATATATATATATATATATATATATATATATATATATATATATATATATATATATATATATATATATATATATATATATATATATATATATATATATATAAACTTTTATTGTGCTGTACGAGGAATTGAACCTAGACCTCTAGGCTGATAAAACATCGTTACCACCACGCCACAACGGTTCAAAAGGAAATCCCAATGAGAAGGATTTATAGTATATATTATATATATATATATATATATATATATATATATATATATATATATATATATATATATATATATATATATATATATATATATAACTTACTTTTAACCAATAAATTAGAGTCCCAGAAGGAATTGTTAGAGGAGCGAAGGGAAACTACGGTTAAGCCTTGTCCTAGAGGCATAAAAAGAGATTTTGGAAAGCTTATACCCGTAGAAGGTGCCAGAATCGGAGAAAGTGCCAGAATAGGTACCAAAGCGGGTGCCAGAGCCTAAAGCCCTCTCTAACTGTTCAAATTTCAACATTGCTGATAATAATGCAATTAGGAACCGACCGGGGCCCCGGCCCCGGCCAACCCCGGCCATTTTTACTGACCCCGGCCCCGGCCCCGGCCCCGGCTAAAAATCAGGGAAAACCGGGGTTTGCCGGCCGGGGTTAAAATGGGAAATTATACTTGAAGGGACAATCCAATTTCAAACTTTTTTTTTAATTTTCAGCCGATTCTCCTGAAATTTTCAGTGTATATAGTTTTTCTCTTTTTCTAGTGTTTTCTTAAGTCTATTTAGAATTCTATAGGCAACAAAAACTTGTAACAGACTTTTGTTTCTAGAGTTACAGGGAAAACGTTATAACCCAAAAACTGAACAACTATTTTAAAAAAAATCCACCTTTTCGGACAAAAAATTAAAACAAAAAAACTACAACTATAACATTTATTTTTGGTGGGTGTATAGAGGAAGAATGGGGATACAAATTCCTCTCTATACTTTATTCAATGCGATTCGTTGGTTTCGAGATATAGCCTTGAAGACAGTCAAATTTTTTACCAAATTTCATAAATTCCCAAAGTTTTTTAGGCTATATCTCTCTTCAAACAAATAGCATTTAATATATATATATATATATATATATATATATATATATATATATATATATATATATATATATATATATATATATATATATATATATATATAATTTTTTTTGTCTCCTCTGGTGAGCCCACCGGAGGCCCACCAAATTCCACCAGAATTGGGAACATTATGGATCTGGTCGCTAATGGCCGACGTGACCCGACACACGGCAATTGAAAATGTGCAAGTCAAAGGAAGTTGGGAAAATAGATAAAGGGAGTGTGTTCCAGACTTTACCAGTAGAGTACATGTTAGAGGAGCACAGCGGTTAAGTCTGGGGTCGGAGAGTTGGACAGAGAAAAGATGAGACTGTGTAGAAAGCAGTGTCGCACGAGCAATGTCGGTTGTTATAGCGATAGTATAGAAAAAGTGACGCAACAATTCGACGGGAAGAAAGAGATTGGAGAGAGTAAGTAAGAGCAAAAGAGTTTATAAGATGAAATGCCCTAGACTCCACCTTTTCGAGAAGAGCTGTATGTGTGGAACCACCCCAGATGTGCGAGGCGTACCCCTTACAGGGGCGAACAATACCCCTATACAAAGCAAGCAACTGGGATGGCGTAAAAAAAACGACGAAGGAGCCTCAGAACACCTAACCTCCTAGAAGCTTGTTTAGTGAGAGAAATAATGTGATCTTTCCAAGAAAGATCACTAGAAAAACAAACACCGAGAATATTGAGGACAGATGAAGATTTGAGTTGAAATTTTTCGATGAAGGTATCATAGTTGTGTGGAAGATTGTGTCGAGTAGAAAGATGGAGGAATTGAGTTTTTGAGGCTTTGAAAGCGATTATTCTTTCTCTCTCCCACTTTGAAATACGAGAAAGATCAGAGGTCAGTTGCTTCAAGGCCATCCTTCTTGAATCTATCAACTGTTGTTGGGAGGGACGTCTTTCAAATTGAAAGGAGTAATGAAGGGTGGAGTCCTTTGCATAGGAGGGTATAGGAGACGAAGTAATAGAGAGAAGATCATTATTAAAAATTAGAAAAAGAGTTGGAGATACAACAGATCCTTGAGGAACACCACTATTTATAGATTTATAAGAAGAACGGTGGCCGTCAACAATAGCTGCTATAGAACGACCGGAAAGGAAATTAGAGAAAAGGTTACAGAGAGAAGGATAGATTCCGAAAGAGGGAAGTTTGGAAATCAAAGCTTTGTGCCAGACTCTATCGAAGGATTCGATATGTTTAGCGCCACAGCGAAAGATTCACCGAAACCCCGAAGAGCGGAGGATCAAGAGTCAGAAAGTAGGGAAAGAAGATCATCAGTAGAAAGTTCTTTACGAAAATCATTCTGGCGATCAGAGATAAGATTAGAAGAATTAAGGTGTTTCCAAATTTTCCTGTTAAGGAATTTTTTTCGGAGAAAATCCATATAATCATTAATTTAAGTGAATTTTGGCTATTCTACGCCTTTCATATAATTAAATAAACCTCAATTAAATTTATATCTAATTTTTTTGAAGTAAAATTTCAGTGCTTTTGACCTCTTTACAAATTTTAGGCAACCCCGGCCAGAACCCCGGCCCCGGCCCCGGCCCCGGCCCCGGCCCCGGCCAAATTTGGGTGACCCCGGCCCCGGCCCCGGCCCCGGCCAAATTCCAGCCCCGGTCGGTTCCTAGCAATAAATCTTTATTCGTAATTTCTTCGAACATCAAAATGAAGAATTTACGACTTTCAATTCTCGAAATTCGATGAGAAGAAAATTGGAACAAAAGAATTAATATTTAATCATCGAATATCGAACTATAATTTATTATCTCATTTAAATTTAATAGAAAAGTCTCTCTTTCTATATATTAATCAAATTAATGAGACAAAAATGTAAATTATATATATATATATATATATATATATATATATATATATATATATATATATATATATATATATATATATATATATATATATATATATATATATATATATATATATATATATATATATATGCTCAAATTTCTAATTGGGGCATTAAAAACAGTTGTTTTCATTGACTCAAAAACTCAATTCTAAACAATCTTCTAAGAGATCTGGTGTACTGAGGCACCTTCGGAGTATCTTAACTCCACTCCAATTACCCTTGTATAGGGTATGCTTCACTCATCTATATATATATATATATATATATATATTATATATATATATATATATATATATATATATATATATATATATATATATATATATATATATATATATATATATATATATATATATTTTTATCTGACTTGCAAATCAAAAGCTAAATTTATGCGTTATTATTCTATTTATCATTTAACACTATTGGTTTTCTTACATACTTCAACCACAAATAATCGAAAATAAAACATGTTCTATCCTCTCTTCTTCATTCTAGAACTGGCCGATTCATCGGCTGCGGTGCGAAATGGATTAATGGTGATGTGGTGTGGTACGTTGTTAATTAAAAATTCAAGAGCTCGGCCAACTCTGCCTCATTCAAAGTGATTTTTAAATACACTAATTTAAATTGCGTTCCTCAAGTTTCGCTTTGCGATCTACATACTCGAAAAAATCTTCCCCTCAACAATAAGATTTTATTCAAAAGCACATGTTTTAAACTTTCTCATTTTTTAATATTCTTAATGTTTTCTCTTCTCATAATCATTCTGGGAATAATCAACAATATCTCTCAATCTCTCACCGAACAAGCTTTTTCACTCCACTTCAGTTGTTTCTTTGTAGGAGAGCGTCGTTTCTCCGTGTGTGTGCAGAGAATGATTAATATATCTGAGTTAATACCCTTCGTACAGGGCTTCTTCAAAGAGTAGAGTTTGTGGCATTTAGCCTCATCAATTTTCTTTTCTCACTTACTCTCTCCCACCCCTTTTGCATCACTCTCCCTCTTCCGAAATTTTTACTGGCATACCTCTTCCTTTGAGGAAGTCTAATACCACTCGTCATTTCAAGAGTCTCATAATTTATTTACTATTTACTCTTTGATTCCAGAGTTAAATTCTATGCTCATTCTTACATAATCTCAGATGACTTGGAGCACTCTTCCTTCTTCTCTTTTTATTTCTTCCTTTTAACTTTGCACTTTTAAACGAGGATTATTAATCCAAAACGACCTTGAATATATATATATATATATATATATATATATATATATATATATATATATATATATATATATATATATATATATATATATATATATATATATATATATATATATATATATATATATATATATATTATATATATATATATATATATATATGTGTGATAATTGATTATAATTCTTTCAAAGGATTCGAGCAAACTAAAAATTAAACAATTTTCGAACATCAGTTTTGTCTGTTTGAGCTTTTTCAATTTTTCGTTTGTTTTATTTAATAATTTGAAAAGTAAAATAAAGTTTTTAAAAAATTTTCAGCAAAGACGAATTTTCGATTCGCAAGTAAAACGTTTATTTTATAAAAACTCTTTTTATATTCGCTGTTGGAAAGAAAATTATTAGGAATACTTTCAAGAATGTATTGCACACGACGTTTTCCCGCGCGGGAAGATGTGCGGGATTCTAATCGGGTAGCGGTTGGGGAAAAACTTGTGATATTTTTGAAAAGCTGAATGCTCTGAATCTCTCCCTTCAGGAAAGACAAATGCACCTTTTAAAGGCGATGGAGAAAATTATGGCTTTATATAAGAAAAATGAAACTATAGAAAATAAAAAAATGAATGAAGACTGACGCAACGAATGTTTCCAAATATTGCAACAGTTTTAGACCTCCAGTGGAGTTGATTTTTCTAGTGATATGAAATTCATATTTGAAGAACACTTATCACAGCTTATCACCAGGTTTGAGAAATATTTTCAAAAGGATAATATCGATAAATTTTCATGGATTAAAGATCTATT
>SEYY01021061.1:50000-52500 GCA_009176605.1 Armadillidium nasatum
CATTATCTCAACTCCTCCGTTTCCTGAAACCATCAATCTTGGAGATTTCAATGTTCACCACCTACAATGGCATTCCTCCGATTCTCAAGATAGAGCTGATGAACTTTTCAATCATTCCTCTACCTAAAATGACGCTGAGCAGATAGTGAAGTTCCCTTCCTGTTTCATTATTCATCTTAGAGATGAACTCAACATATTTGACTTTTTCTTAGCTTCTAATCTTTCTCCTTATTTGTTAAATTCTTTTCACCTCTGCGTCTCTTCGATCACCTTCTTATCTCCGTAACCTGTTTTACCTTTATTTGTCTTCCGAGAGAAAGACCACCGCCTAAGGAAAGAAAACGTTCTTGGTACTTCACTGCTTCTAATTGGCCGAACTTGCGGTCGTAATATTTTGATTTTCTTTTGAAATGATTACAGTTTAGGCGGAAGGAGTCAACCGGCGTGATTTTCTCTGGAATGGAGGCTTACATTTTATATGTTTTTCATTCAACTAAAAGTAATGAACTTTATTTAACTCTGATTGTTCTCGTGCTAATCGCAACAGAGATTCTCCTTTCAGGGATTACTGTCGTTCTCAAACTTTAGGGACTCCTGTTATTTATATTCTCTGCATAATCTATTTTCGGTGAAATAGGAAAGACGCTTTCTTCCTCAGCCCTCTAACTAATCTTCCTACCGCTTTACCCTCTGTTCATTCCGAAAGTTTTCAAATCTACCCTTAATAGGAAGATTTGGAAACAGATTAAATCTTCTAATCTTTTCTCAAATTCATATAAAGGCTCATGAAAGGAATGCACAACTGGTAATATTTTATTCTTCCCTCTTTAAATTTTAATCCTCTGCTCTTTGGCATATGGGTAAATATTTTGCTGGGGCACTAAGCATATCATAGATCTGATAGAATCTGGTTGAAAGCTTTGATTCCTAAACCACTTTTTTGGTATCTATAGTTCTCACTGTAGCTTTTTTCTTATTTATTTTCCAGTCTTTCTACAATAGCTTTGGTAGGTGGCTGCTGCTCATCCTTTAAATCTATAAACTTAAATCTGGCAACTCCACTCCTCAATACTCCTCTCAAGTTAAGAGACTCAATCCACAAACACTTAATGGTAGGGATAGTAGCATTTGTAGTAACATACCTCAGATCTTTGCTGTATTTTTAACATGGGTCAAAGAAAACAAGGTTGTTTCCAATGCTCCATAAACCCAGTTCCTTCATCAGTCTGCCAAATACAATGCTTCAAATAACTTCTTTTTTTTATTTTTCTTCTTCTTCTTCTATTCTTCTAATGCTTCTTCTTTTGCTTTTCTTTATTTCCATCGTTTCCTAATAGACTTCTTTAGAAGTTTATCCTTATTGCTAGTAGAGTTGCTATGCTTTTAGGATACAGTTTTCCGTTTTGACTTTCCACTTAAACATAAATGTTAATAATTTAAGTCTGCTAAAACTCTCGCAGACTAAATATTCATTAAACATCGAAGATCAAAGTTTGTTATAGGGGAATCGGTCCGAGAGAAGTCCTTGGAGGTTGTTCTTCATGAATTTTTATTCATGAGCCTCCTCTTCGAATTTCTCTTTTGAACCGCCGTAGCTTAGAGGTAAAACTCTATGCATTTGTACAATAGGGCACGAGTTCGATTCCCCTGTAGCAAACTTTAAACTTCAATGTTTAATTAAACATAAATTTATATTTTAAATATTGAGTAATAAACTTCTTGATATACGCCACAAGTATTGAACTGTTCAGTCATCTCAGTTGTCTGAAGGATCTTAAGTTCAAGAAATCAGACAATTCAATTTTTAATGAACTTTTAGTTCAAGAAATTGATAATTCTTATTGTCTTCTTTTACCAGTCTCTAAACTTGCATGATTTTTCTTAATTATAATGAGAATAAATTGAATATAGATATTTAAAATTAAAATGACATCCAAATACTACCTTATAATAAAATATATAATATATATAATATATATATATAATATATATATATATATATATATATATATATATATATATATATATATATATATATATATAATATATATATATATATATATATATATATATATATAAATATATATATAATAATAATATAATATAATAAAAATAATATATATATATATATATATATATATTAATATATATATATATATATATATATATATATATAATATATATATATATATATATATATATATATATATATATATATATATATATATATATATATATATATCCCAATGGAAACATTACTCTTCTGTTATTCTCTTAATGTTGAATAAAGTGAGCAGTTTACGTCCACAAAACCTTTCAAAATAATTTTAGAAATTACTTCCTTTGGGGGGGTAAGAGAGGAGGCTTAAATATTATTTCTGAAATATAATATATATAATATAATATATATATATATATAATATATATTATATATATATATATATATATATATAATATAATATATATATATATATATATATATATATATATACTATATATA